>JABJVR010002227.1:0-17752 GCA_025773905.1 Chitala chitala
AGGTGTGCTTGGTGATGAGTCATGCCAAGCAAACAACAGACAAGCAAAGTCAACAGACTGTTTTCCCATGAGGCTCTATAAGTATCATCAAACACGATGATAAATTATTATGGCTGTTACAAAAAACACCCATTTAATTCATTAAACTTGAAATTAATTCTAATAATCAAGTGCCTTTGAAAAATTATATTAAAGAGTGTATCCTTATAGGCTGCTTAATATAAAAATGAAATATTCCATATATTTAAACAATAAGTATGTCGGTTATTAAGCAATACAGGCAAGTACTTTAGATAGGGGGCTATACTAAAAACAGCATAAACTGACTATACATACAGCTTAAAGAGTGAATTAGGAGGAAATCTGCAAGTGTCCTGGAGGTGATTCTGTCTATTACTGAATGTTTTCTGGCTGTGCAGCATCGGTATGCATCCTGTACACACACACACACACACACACACACACACACACACACACACACACACACACACAATAATATTTTAGTTTTGTATACAGCTACGTGTAATTAAATAGGGGCTATAAATCCATGTGAAATGCCAGATTTTGGAAACTAAACAAGGTTGTGTCTGGTTACTACTTGAATGGGAGATCACCTGGGAAGACCAGGTGTTGTGCACGGTCCCTGGAGAAGTAAATAACCGACTCCAGTCACTCGGGCCAAAGGAACCAAACAGACAGAAGCAGTGAGAACTGGCCTGGCATCCTGGAATCTATGTGATCACCTTAAGTCAGGCTCAACTAAAAATTATTTAAACAGAACCAATACACATAAAATGCGTAATTAAACCATCAAGCATTCTGTCACATGCTGAAATGTGGTATTCATGTATTTTCCTAAACCAGCTTCCCCAATAAGACAAATTAAATGCTATTACAAATATTATTAAAGACATAAAGCATCTGTAGAAATGCAACAAAGATTTTTAGAAGCAGAGAAATTGTACAAAGGAGGACAAAAAAAACTTGATTCAAAAACATTTAAGCTCTGTGTGAGAGTACTGATACTTATTAGAGTAACACACAGGAGAGTGTCAGGGCATTTAAAAAAGGGTAAAACACAAAGCGAAGGGCACAGCCAACAACAGAGTCGGCTGCAACACTGCACAAGTGGAGATGTGCAGCCTGCTGGTGAGTCTCCCTGCACACTGGCTTGTTTTGTTCCCATTTGCCCTTTCAGTCTGCGGTTTTGGTTACAGGCAGATCTTGAAGCAGGTGGGGGAGGGCAGCACGCACAGCAGCTGTCAGCCGCGTGCCCCTCCAGGCCTGAGCGTGGTCCTGCAGCGATGACAGGAGCAACTGGACCTGCCCCCCAGGGGAACAGCCACACTCAGATACTAACACTGCACCCCACCTGACCTTAATGAGCTCTTCACAGGACGGCAGAGCAGCACTTCTGATGGCAGGTTCAGCTTCCGAGTCATTCATCCGAACTGGCATCCCCTCACCCCAGACACGCCAGTGCCTGGCCTGCACTCCAGCTCCTGTACCAACACACTCATATATTCAGTGAACTGCAAAGGTCAGACCCCACCCACAAAACCATTGTTGTATTTAAGACCCAAGACCAAGAGCTAGTGTAAATTGCCAAGAACTGTCCACACCATTCATCATTATTTCATATCTTGGATCAGAGGGTAAAGAGAGTACAACACATGATTTACTATTTTTTATAAAGACAGCTGGCTTGTTAAGGCTGTGGATGGTAGCCACGAGTGTATAAGTGGTTATGACCTTCAATGACCAGGGAGCTGAGGTCTCACACAACGTAAGAGAACAGATGGCTTTTTCAGACATTATACAAGCACGTCTGTTAAACCTATATACTCATTTGAGCCTGTTTCACTGAAAAGAAGAGAGGCGTTTCACTAGCGTGAGCCAGACTGAAAGGTTTCAATGTGTATCTGAAATAATACAAGTGAGCAAATGAAAGGAATGTCTAATGTTGTGTGGGCCATCTTCTGAAAATCTTCAAGCTTTTTTAAAGCTGGTCAATATATCTTCAAAGATGGTATCAAGGCATTTTGCCAGCTCTTTTGTGTGTTTGCTATCTGCTGTTTGACAGTGAGCTCCTGTGTGTGGAATAAATTAGGATTTAGGGGAAAAGTTCATTTTTATCCTACCCACACTGCTATAGTAGATTTATAGAAGTATTTAAAAAAAATTTTTTCAGTCCCCCAAGCTGCTGCAGTGTTATCAGAAAGCCCTGGAGCATGGGTAATATATTCAACCAAAAAATGCACTGGTCCTGCAGCTGCCTTTGTCCTTACTGGTCTAAGTGAACATTTGATACATCATTCAACCAAACAGCCAGGTGGTTTATGCTACTAACTTTAATAACAAATACAGGTGGATTTCACTTTTAATTATACTGTCATCCATTTGAAGAACAGTCAGATACAGTGCATTAACTGGTGTACAGGGAGAGATAAGGTACTAATATTTTGCACAAAAAGCATGCAAAACAAGAGCCCAATGCCATTGATCTTTGTTCTTCTCAGTGAGCCGTCAAAAATTTTAGTGATAAGACTGCAAACACGTGGTAGTGCATGTGTTTGCTTCTTTAACTTAGTCAAATGAACCAGACATTTACTTTAAATTACCGGTTTCTTTTAAACTTACTGTGGATCTATATGAAAAAGAAATTATCATAAATGTTTTTTATCTTAGAAACAAATGATTTTAATTAAATTATGCACATGAACTCCATGTAGGAAAAACACTGAAAAAAGTAGAATAATGATCAAGCACATAGATAAACAATGAAAACTCATGACTGGCTACAGAACAGTAGTCGGCCAGTCTTTACAGTTGTTGGTGTTGCATCTAATCATTAGCTAAAAGAGAATCCTGCTTATTCCATTGGCTTTGAGCTGCTGCTGGTGGCTGCTTTGTGTGGTGGCAGTGTTTTTCGCCGTTGTGTTTTTTTGAAAGGAAAAGAGAAAGATGCAATGACCTCTGGCAGCTGATCAGACCGTTAGCTATGTGAGACTATGAGACCTTCTTACTGAATTTATGGTGAATCCACCAATGGTCAGAGGTGTGCTGTGTATCACCACTACAGTAAATGCATCAATTAAGCGCATGTCCCTGGAGGAGATCTGTGTGTCATCTATCTCTCAGTTTTTATAAACACGTAGCAAGCCAGAACAGCACACTCTGAACAGCACAGCAACTGTGCTTCGACAAGCCTGATTATTCATTTGCAACTTTTAGTTTCCAGGGGAAATGAGGCAGCCAGAGGAAAATTGTCCTGGTTTGCATTTTGTTCCCCTATAATGATTCATATTAACCATTTGCTTCTTTGTAGCTTGTCATTGTGGTCTCTCTGCAACAAGACTGTTCATTCCTCTGCTGCAACAGTCCTATGGAAAACTGAACACCATCCACCCGCTCCCATCCCCATCTAACTGCTGTTTCATTACATTTACATTTAGCTGCCTACAATGTTACTTACAGTTTTGACCCATTTATAAGTGAACATTTTTTATGCATATTTATACATTTTTATATTTCAGCAGGTTACAACCTGCGACATAATCCAGCAACTTTAATATTACAGGTATTATACCCCTTCCAATATATTTGTCCTGTGGATGCCCCTCCCCCACCCAAAGTTGGTTTTGTTTTTAATATAAGTTAATACATTACAAACTGTGCTTTGAAACACATTCAGATTTCTATGTTACTGTACCTGCTTTGCCCCTAACCATCCTGTCCATGGTCCTTAGCTATTTTTTTCTCACTTGAAATACACAAGCATACTGTAATTTGCATTCAGATGTGGAACGTTGACTGTATATGATTACTGTGACTTTCCTCTTGCTGTCTGCATTCACTGACGATGCTTTCTTATCACATAGGTGTCTAACCCACCAATCAGCAGATGAAACAAACTATAAAGCAAGCAATTAAACAGAAGAGTTTACTGGTCACAATAAAAAAGAACACAAAAAGGCAGAAAGAGAAGCTAAGAAAAGCTATAAGAAGCTACATATAAAAGATTTTTACTAAACACCACATACCTGTTTATTTCCAAGTCACTGACACACTGAGATGGAGACTCGTTCAAAACACAAAAAGAGACATATAGTGTACGCAGTCCGATACAGTGAAGTACTGGTGCTCTACATTGGAGAAACCAAAGAGTCTCTACATAGGAGGGTGGCCCAACACAGGAGGAGCAACACCTGAGGACCAGAATCAGCATCTGAAGGACAAAGGACACACATTTGAGGATAATAAAGTACACATTTTGGACAGAGCAAGATGGTTTGAGAGGAGAGTGAAAGAAGCCATGTATGCAAAAGTAGAATGTCCTTCCTTCAGCAGAGGTGGGACCTCAGGCATAACCTGTCACCCATCTTTCATGCTGCCCTTTCAACCATCCCCAGCAAGTTCACTGCCTGTGACACACCAAGCCAACGTTGGCCATCAGCCAATGTCAGGTCGTCGATGAGCGTCTGTCGCCCTATTTTTTGCAGCGTGTACCGCATTTTCCTGATTGGCTTTAAGATGTGGTACAGCTAACCATATTTTAACCATATATTATGATTATGTAATGCAACTTTAAAACGTTAACTTTAAATTTGAAGGTATTTACAAAACACTAAATGCATACATCCAATACATATGATTACTCAGGGTTGATGACTGATTTTAAGATATACAATAATGATGTTCTGTCAACCATTTCTGAATTGAAAAAGTGCCTGTAAACTTCAGTGTTATCTGTAGTTTAGTTTAGCTTTTCCTTTCATCTGTATCTAAGCCTTGTCACCTGTGTTTGTACCTTGTTTTGCCCCTCATTAAAGCCTCCCTTTCCCACATTTGACCTCACCTCTCTTGCCTGCTTGGCAAAAACATTATACCCATTTTTTTCCAACATAACAGTTTCCAAGTATGGTTAAACTTCTCATTGAATTGTATAATATCAGGTGAATAAACTTTTGTTTTTAATTATTGCAAAGTGCTCATGACCTTTATATTTTATAAGAAATCAAGATGGAGACCTCTGCTGAAAGCCAATGAAGAAATCTAGTTAAGCTCAATATCGTCTGTGGTTCTACTCTGCTTTTCTTTTTATGTTGACCCAAATGTGTCACCAGAGTTTTCAGGACAGAAGCTGCAAGTTCAGCCTGCATTTTCAAACCCCTTTATTAACAGGAATCAAGTTCAAGGGCACAGGGATCCTGAGGGTGGACAGTACTGGAGTCACCTTGTTATCTTTCTGTACAGTCACATTAACCCTGTATAGAAGAGCAAGCTACACGCTGCCATGGGGACAATGGCTAATTAATTCAGTGCTGCCCCAAGGTGCTGAAATGATTTTTTACTGTCTTTTCCAGGCAGACGGGTCTCTTTCCCCTTTTTTTGCTTTAGTCTTCTTCCTCTGCTGTATGGCTGCCTGATTTTATACACACTTTGTTTGATTCACCTAAAAAAGTGGCACTTAGCTGTGGACCACAGAGCAGGAAGGCCGCTTAAAGAAATGCTATGAATTGCTAAGCTTCATGCTTTAGATTGGACGCATACAACTTCAGATTTATTAGTCCTTTCAACCATCAGTGTGAGCTGGGAAAATGGATTAACCTGATGGAAAGCCTTGTGGCTGCATAGGTCTGTGAGGACAAACTCATTTAGCCATAGAAAAATCATTACCCTGAGGAGTATTGTTTACTCTCTACAAAAAAAGGGAAGGTCAATGTCCTGAACATGACTTCAGATGAACGTTAGTGTTCTATGCTTATTATAGGTGGATATTGGAAATAGTTTTTAAATGTAACATGTTTTAAATGTTTGTAAAAATTAAAGCAAAATCACAGGTTACAAGTAACAGATACAATCAGCAGGAAGTTTTAATAGAATTTTAGGACTACCATTAAGTGTTGCATGAGTGCTGTTTGAAAATGTACCCCTCATCAAGATCTATGCAGCATGTAATAGTTCTCCATGTCTGTACACTTTTCTCTGACTTCAGCAGTCTGACTTCAACACTTACAGGGCTGTAGGAGATGTAAGCCCCTGTTTAGAAATATGCTTGATGAATCACCTGAATATCAGTGATATAATGTAACAAAGTAATAGTACACTAATAGTATTTTATTACAGTACTTAAATATTTTTGGGGTGTATCTATACTTAAGTTTTTAAATTTCTGTTGACTTTTACTCCACTACTTTTCTTAAATAAAATGCATACTTCTATAATTTCCCACTTTGCATTTTCGTTTCTTACTACAAAAAGAAAAGGAAAAAAATCTGACTCCCAAAGCTTTCATTTTCAGTCTGTGAGTTCAGAGTAACAAGCTCAGGCAGGTCAAAAGAGCATCAGAAAGAAGCTATCATGGAAGCAGCTGCATCCTCCTATAGAAGCAGTGATGCTGCTCCAACACCTGTTACATCTACTAGCATAACTTGTCCAACAACACCTCCTGCTTTAAATGAGTCAGACCACCCGTGGCCATATCGCCAATAGATGTTCTCCTTTCTTTCTCCTGAGTGCCTTTAAATTGAGGTGTTAAGGTTTGAATCATGGATTGATTACTAAACTGGCTTTTTAATTAGATACATTTACTTTTCCTTTCAATACTTAAGTACATTTATTCAAAGACTATACTTTTGATACTTAAGTACCGTTAATAACAGATACTTTTGTAATTTTATTAAAGTAATATAGTGACTTTTACTTAAGTAATTTTATAATAAAATATCTGAAGTTTTACTTATGTGTGGCTTTCAGGTACTTTATACAACACTGCTAAAATCCCATTGCTTTGTCTGTGACAGCGCTCAGCTGGTTTATCAGAAGCACAGTCAACCTTGAAAGGGAGAGAAAGAAAAGTGAATTACCCTACACAATTAAAATTGATATACTGAAATTTTAAAAGAATGGAATAAATGTCTTATGGGAACAAATGACATGTATTAAAATTAAGAATGCATTGATTGTGAAATTCTGGGCCGAAACAGATACTAAAGTTCGCAGTAATAATTTGGTTTATAGCAGATGCCGATACTGATGTTTTTTGTTTGTTTGTTTTGTTTTTGCTGTTATTTATTCTCTCTTTGTGCCAGGGAAACAAATTCATCTTTATTATAAAAAATTGTTTTATCCTATTAAAGATCACTGCTTCTTTTCAGCAATTTCTGCCTAAAGTATGTACCCAAATTTAATGCCTTATTATTCAAAGGAAAAAGTCATTATGGTCAGTTTGTTTACTTTTGAATTTTTAAATTAAGGTTAGTGGTTCTTTTGACTGAGAAATGACTGATATACTGCAAAAAAGTAGGCATTGTAATATGTTTTTTATTATAGTTTTACGTGTTGTATCTCATAGAGCAACAACATCCAACCTATGAATGATGTTTCTTTCTGTTGTCAGATTTGTAGTGCGGTGGCTAAATGGGTAGAACATCAGGCTAGGATGTGGCAGTCTCCCCATTTGAATCTAAGCATAGCTAGTGTGTCCTTGAGCAAGACACCCAGTGCCAGTTCTCCAAGCACTGCAGGTGACTGGCTGCCCACTGCTCCCCTCAGGGGAACTAAATGCAGAGAAGTAATTATCTCTCTGGGATTAATAAAGTACTTAAAAACCTCTCCAAACAGGGTTCTAAACACTTTTTATTTTTAAAAAACTCAATTAACAAAACTGTAATCTCTCTAATATAAAAAACAACTTTTGTTCCATACAAGACCAGAAAGATCAGACCATTTTTTAAACATCAGGAAGATCAGACCATTTCTAACTGAACATTCACCCCAGCTCCTGGTCCAAGCACTAATCATCTCAAGATTAGACTACTGCAAATCACTCCTGGCTGGGCTCCCAACCTCTCCGATGCAGCCTCTCCAAAGGATTCAGAATGCTGAGGCCCGTCTTGTCTTCAACCTTTCCAAACGAACAGATGTTACTCTGCTTCTCATCTCCCTTCGTTGACTTCCAATCCAGGCTTAAATCAAGTACAAGATCCTCATCCTTACTTTCAAATCCATAAACTAGACTGATCTAAGATACCTCCAGTCCAAAATGAAGACCTACATCCCCTCCTGCGCTTTACGATCTGCCAGTGAGAAGAGACTAGTTCCACCCCTGCTGAAGAATGATCAACCTAGTTTCTTGTAATCTCTGCCGCTTAAATGGCAATGGTAAGTCACTTTGGACAAAAGCATCTGCTAAATAAATAAATGTAAATGTAAATAAAAACCCTGCCACATAGAAATATTATAATGAAAATATACAAAAATGGAAATTACAATAGGAGTTTGCATGTTCTCCCCTGTGCTTGGTGGGTTTTCTCCAGGTTCTCTGGTTTCCTCCCACAGTCCAAAGACATGCGGGTTAGGTTGATTGGTGTGTCCAAATTGCCCATAGCGTGTGTGTGGGCCCTGTGGTGAGTTGGCGCCCCGTCCTGAGTGTCCCCTGCCTTGTGCCCTATGTATCCTGGGAATTATAACTTAAGTAATGTATTCACTGTTTGGATCTTCATATCATTTGAGAACACCCTGGTGGCTTTCTTGCTTGTTTACACTGCTCACTCGTAGCCCCCTCATCTCTGTGTGAATGAGTCTCTGCGTGGTGCACACAGTGCCATGTTACACCCAACTTTCCACCAACTATATGGTCTTAAAATCAGCCAATCTGCATGGCAATAGAAAGACTGACACCTCATCTAGTCATTGGTAAAGAGATTTTGGGTCTTGTTTCAGACCGTTAGCTGAGTTTACATGGAAAATCCTGCAAGGCATTCACAAAACAGTAGCGTTCCCATCACAAAGTGTGTTGTAAACCATGAACCCAGCACTCTAGAAACTCATTCCTGTGTTCATTTTACACCAGAAAATCTCAGTTTTCAAGTGACATATAGACCATGCCAGGTCAAACTTAATATGACACAACAAATGCCTTGTTGACTGCCACTGCCATCGGCGAATGTCATCTTATTTATCGATGTGTAGCCAATAAATCGGTGTGTCCCTGATTAAAACTGGTTATTAGAACACATTATTAACTGATGTCAAAAGATGCTACACTTGTTGTCTATACATGGTGTCCCATACCTCTAAAATCTAAAGGAAAAATTGAAAATATAGTAATGTCACTTTGTGTTTGCAACCTGAAAATAGCTTTGAGTGAGAAATTACAAGTCTTGTAGGAAAACTATGAGGAGGAATATACAATACTTACATCTCATGTATGTTTGTAGTTCCGTTTTAAAGTTTAAAAATTTCAAACATAAAGGATACTCGATATAGTTAATACAACATATTAAATCAGTAATCCAACAACCAATACAACAATTTCAGAATTTATTTGTAATCCCAGAAAGATTTGCATTCTGCGCAGTCTAGAAAAATGATTTTTTAAATTACTGTAACAGGTTTGTATTATAATTAAGTGTAATGTAAGTACAGGCGGGTAACAAATTGAAGGAAAGACCAATATAAAGTAGCTCTGAATTTGATTGTTCTTGCTGACACATTTGATCATATCCCTATTCATTGATGCTTTTCCCATAGATCTTAATGCAGACTTTACTTTAGTTACTGTTTCTATTGAAATGCTAACCATTTGAGCAGTTTTTGTGACTGAAACTTCTGCCATCCATGCCCCAGCAATGATCGCTTTGTCAAACTCACTTAGATCTTTTCCTCTTGTCATGCTGATCCAAAATCAGAATAAACTGAGCCTGCTCAGAATTTTTATACATGCCACAGACTGGATGTTAATTGTTCAATTGTTCCATACAGTGCACATGTGTTGAAACATCTGCATTCATTATGTTTTTCCACTCACTTATTGAGGTTTTTCTTTGTCATCCATCTGTATATATCCACTTTCAATACTTAAAAGTTTACAAGTACTAAGAAACTTGGCTTCAGAGTAGGACTTTGACAGATGTAATGCCAGGATCACATTATAATAAAGCTTTTTGCACAGCTAAATGAATACTGCTAAACCTGAAAGTGCATATGAGGTGTGGGATTTTCACTAAGAATATAAGAACAACGGGATACGTTCAGTATCCTTCTGATAACAAAGCCTCACTTCATCTGAGCAGATAACCAGAATATCAGTTATCTAGGTCAGTTGAAAAACAAGGTTTCAATAAAGATCTTAGAAGGCTGATACAGACAGTGGATCCACTCTCAGAAAAAGAGCCAGCCTGAGTACTTTGGAGGATTAGGACCAGACAAAGACCCAGCCAAACCTGAGCTGTAAAATGACTTTCTGTCTATACAGGCCTGGTGAGTGATGGGCAGACTGAGAATGGTTATTTCAATGTGATGAATGTAAGGATACAGTTGACTATCTGGTCTGTCTGGGTCATATGCAATTATTATACATAGGATCAGTTCAATCAGAGTCTGACGATCTCTGCAACAGCTAGGATATATTAGTCTGTATATTACAATCACTTGCTGTAGTTTTACAATTTTGAGTGCATCATGCCTTCATATTTTGTTCCTAAAATAATCCAGATATTGCAGTTTTCAAACATCTTGCCTCGCTATACTTGCACTTGAATCGAATGCTGCAGACACACCTGCCCTTCTTGCTGCAGGACTGCCTGCTTCTTGTTACTTTGGTGCAGACACTGTTAATCACTCACAATACTGCGACAGGTGGCGTGCTCACTTTTCCCCAGACAGTTTAAATTATTTCCCCTTCCCTAGGTAACCAGTTATCTCCCCTCCTCCCCGCCTTCCTGCCATGCACTGGGACATTGCAGCCCATCCAGGACAAAACTACAGAATGTGTTTCCTGGCACGGACACTATTTTTTTATGTTTGAACCCAATATGTTAGACTCTAAGACAAGTGCATCAACACAAATTTTCTATCTGGAATTTGAGTTAATGCAGGTAAACCTCCCAGATATGACCATACCTTCCCTTGACAAGTCAATACATGCAATATTGATTCTGGAAAACATTTTCTCTCCAAAACTGCATCCAAACACGTCATTCTGTAAACATATGACTCTGCGCTCATGTTCTCCATGATGAACCAGTGTCCCATTTCTACATATGGCTACTTACTGTACCTAGACTGAGTGAGAGATAATTAAAAATGCATACACAGTATGTTTATCACATACATAGATGTTTATCACCTTTATCACAAAGTAACATTTCATTTTATCAATACATGAAATTCTTGAGCAGGATAGTTCAGACAAATTACACTTATTTTACTGAATTTTTAACTTCTAAACTATGCAAGTTTAGATAACTTGACCATTAATCAGACATTGTCTTAGTTTCAATGTATGTATGTGTTAACCTATATATGTCAAATGAAAAACTACTGCAAGATTTTACACAGGTTTTGGGGGGATTTATATTTCCAGCCATGATATTCCTCTTATTCTCATCAGATTAACAACCCAAAATAACACAGAAATATAAAGGCTTCCAAAGTAATTGCTGAGATAAGAAGCAAAATCCTAATCTAATCCTGAAATGGAACATAATACAGAATTATAATACAAGGGGAACAACTGTTGGCATAGGTCTGTTATGAGCTAGTACCAGATTTGTAGAATGTGAAATTTCCATCACATTAAATATTTAGTTGTTTTGAATTCTGTCCAGTTGTTTGGACAGAATATTTAAAATTATGCATGCTAGTAGAAACTGAAACATCAGATACAACTCAGCAGACAAAAAAATTGTATGGTTAAAATTAATTCTTCATTTTCACAAACCACTTAGCTATCTAACAGTTCTAAGTCATCAGCCAACACAGAGTGCAAGAAATGACATGCCCTGGATGGGGCACCAAGTCAACACAGGTCAATTACCCACACTAAAGCTAAGAGCAATTCAGTGTGAACCACAACTCATAAATAGTGCATGAATACCAGCACATCAGGAGGAAACACACATGGAAATGTAAGGTATCCAGTCTCAACACCTAAATTCAAACCCAAATCCCGGCAAGTGTGAGGCAACAATACTACCTGATGCCATTGTATCATCTGAAATAAAGGTAGTAAAAAATGGACAGTACAATAATTAGAAAAACAAGTTATATCTTTGTTCATGGAACAATGAATATAGAAAGAGTGTAACATCACAAATAAGAGCAGCCCTATCAGACTTTAATAATTGCAGCTTTTGGGTTAAAAGTCCATGCAGAAACAGTATGTTTTTGGAATTTAATGTCACTGTTTGCAACCAATAAAGACATATGCCAAAGAGAGAGAAGGAGATCATAGGGCCTACTGTAAATCATGATTGTAGATCACAGGAATGCTGTCCCTGTCTATCTTTAAATTGAACAGATATACTTTGACGATATGGAGAAATTACATATGCTGATGAACCTTTTGCTACTAGCATTAGTAAACCTGTCTCAGATCTTCATCTACGTTTTGCAAATTTTAGTGACATTATCTTTCACAGAGATGTGAAACCTATATATGATCTCTTTGAAGTGAGGGAATATTACCATACTGAAAAGCATTTGCCAAAATTATGCAGGTAAAAAGTCATGTAAAGTCATCCTCTTATACCCACAGAACCTTCTGCCCTAAGTGTGTTCCTTCATCTGAGCTATGAAAGCCTACCAGCATTCATCAGACAAACAGAGATTGGATAGACAACAGGGAACAAGTGAAAACGACATAGACATAGCTAGGTTAAGGTACTTGTGCCAATACATAAAACTGGAATTAAAGTAAATCAGCAAGTAATGTGAATTCTGCAAACATGCCTAATTGCAACCAAGAACTATGATAGTCAAAACACAAATACAATGTAAGATTTGGAAAAGGCAGGAATTCAATGCAAGTAACATGAAAATTCTGAGTCTGGTTTTTACCAAGAAATCTACTACATCTAAGCAGCACTTTCCAGATTTACAAATTTAAATCAATTTTTAAGGTTAGCCACAGCTGACAACAATCTCATTTGTCTGAGTTGTTCTCATCATCCCAGAGGCCATTTTCATTGTCATAGTAACAATGGTACCAATCTCATGGCAGAATCTGTCTCAAAAACCCATCAAATATCTAACAATAACACAAGCTTTTGATAATATATTTTATTTATTTGCATGGATAGATTATATACCCTTCACAAATCTCACATATATTACAGATCTGACTATACAAAAAGCAAAGCCAAAGCAAGTTTTTGTTTATTTGCATTCTGAAAAGATTATCGTTTCATGTAGTGATTTAGGCATTTCAAATTGTGCTCAAAGTTACATTAGAAAGAACAATTTACATAGGACCGTTCATTAAAACTTTTATATTCCATCAAATATTGCAAACCATCCTGTTGAAACGTGTATATCACAATATTTTATTTTCTAATAATAAAAATGACTAATCCTAATCAGTTCAAAATTACAACATTATGCATTAATTCAACTGCTACAAAGATACTATTTTTGACATCTTGAACCTATTTTTAGGCATTTTGAGTGTATTGCTGGACGTTCCATTATAAACTGTGAAGTTACTGGCCAAATCATTTTGGCCAACAACATTTGAAGGCCTATATTAAAACTGACTATGGCACAGAATTGTTTCAGACATGAAAAAATTCCACTGAAACTTCTGCAATTTTATCACCGTGTATGAAATTGTATGAAATTGCTGTGGTGAAATTTCTAGACAACTTTTAAACATATACCACTACATATGTATCAAATCTGATTACAGAAAAAATATGATTCATTTCATGACAAAATGGGGTAGATTTTGGAGGGGGGGCACCCCTCCCCCCAATAATTGAAGTGGAACAAAATGTCTCCCAAAGTTGCCATGCATTCTGGTTACTTTAATAAAAATCATGAGTCCTCCTGCCAAAGCTGAAGTGAAACCTACACAACATTTCTTACCTGACAGACCAAATATCACATAACATGTCCTGTACATTATTTCTCTGTAACTTAAGATAACCAACACAACATTGTAATGGAAAGAGGAAGCCAGCTAGGTTATCCACACCATCATGGTGCACCACATATAACTAGCCTGCTGAGCTAAAAGCCCTAACTAACCAATCACCAGTTTCCACCCAGAGGGTGACACTACAGGCTTTGCAGGCAAGCCACTAGTGTTTTCATTGGAATAAATAATTTGTAAAAAAAAAATAATAATAATAATAAATAAACAAAACACATACACATAAATTTTATAGACTGCTTGAGAACAAAACGAACACACACAGGTAAAGTTAGTCACATGTTCAAGTAAAATATTTCTGCACAAAATGTAACAATTCTGAAGCATCCCTACTTTTTGTTTATTTATAGCACTTTATTTTGTGTTTCATTGTGTAGGCTACATTACTATTCCTTAATTCAACCAAATGAATAATAAAATAGCTGTGTATTCGGCTGAACCATAAAATGTCATTGCACACTGCGTAAGAACTGACTTTCTCTAACATGTGTTGTGCAAAAGCCAAATAATTGTTATGTAGAGATAATCACAAACGTTTTCACTGGCTCATTGAATTTCATTAAATTCTTTTAAAATATTGAGTTCGTTAAAAACTTTGTTATTTGAATTTTCTCAATCAACTATCATGGTGCCTGGTACCATTATTCTTAGTTCTTAATTCTAACGAATCGTTAAAATACAAAATAACACTCAAGAGATAAGTGGTCACAATACTGGCTTATGTCAAAAACGCAAGAATAGTCTTTTTGTGAAATATAATTTAAGACATTTTATAGTTGGGACCTAGACAAATTACCAGTAAATAAAATTTATAAACCCCTGTCCATTGTCAGGTGGCATTAGCTACAAGTGTCGACCTAGTCATTATTTACATGCAGCATGTGAAGAACGACATCGCGTTTGTGTCACTACAAAAGTGACTACTGGCAATGTACAGTTGTTAAAACGTGTCATTGTTTAATATTGTAAAAATACGTAGCCTGTTTTCAAGATTTTTTGAATTAAGCACAGCACATGCTGATTCCTATTGGCTGGCAAAAGTGGATGTTTAGGACGAGATTAAAACGGCAAAGGACGTCTGTCTTGAAAGGTACGTATAGCGTTTATTACGATATACACTACTAGAGAATTTAAATATTTTTAATGTCACGACTATATGAAATTTCGTAGACATTTATACGAAAGTAGGAAAAAAAATCATCCCATCTGACTCTGTCTGCACATTAGAAATTTCGTTTTTCCGTGATATTTATGTGATTTCTCGGTATCAGTTCCAGTGATCTTGCTTGCAATGAAAACGCCTGATCTTGTACTTTTTCCATGTCAGGGAAAAAGAAAGTCACACAACCTTACTTTCAGGATCGCTTACATTACTTTCAGGATGGCTAAAATTCACCCGAGTTGTTGTCGCTAGCGCTGTGTAATTTACAGGATATATTTATTGATCATGTTGGATGCAGAACTGTTTTTTTCCAAGTGAATCGAAGAAATGTTTGCACCATTAAGAGCGATGTAATTTATACTGTTACCGAGTTTTTTTCTAATTCGTATATGTGGTAGGGTGCAACGCCGCTCGACAAGGTGAGACTTTTTTAACATGAGCCCAAATTGTTTTTTTTTTTTTTTCCCGTAGAAATTTACTGAGACTAAATACAATTTGAGCTGACTGCGTACGATTTGAAATCGAGGTCCGCGATCTTACCCTGAGTAAAGCTGCTTTGATCTGACGAGACCGGCTTAGCGCGTTACTTGTGGGATCTTCCCTGCGTTTACGTACAGTGAATTTAGTTTTGCATGAGTGCGGCTACTGAGAGATAACAATATCAGACACCTTGAACAGGTCTTGCATACAGATTTCACGCATTAATGTTCGCAATGAAAAGCCAATTCACTTGTAGCATACTGCTGGTTTCACAACTCGTGATGAGTTAAATTAAAGTTAAATGGCTTTTTATGGAATCCAAATTCATTTTTTCAAGGAGACGAATATTTCCGGGCAAACAGAACGTTTGTACATCAACGTAATTAAGATATGAAACTAAGAGGTATGGATCTGATTCTATTTTCCCTATGAGCAAGACTCCTGGATGTTTTTCGAATAATTCTCTGAATTTTACGGTCTTTGGTGGGTCTTGTGGAATCTATGACTTCGAAGAATCGATTCGGGTTATATTTATTAATGTAAGGGAATGTCATTCAATGTGCTTTTCACATTTTATGAGATCAACTGGATTTAACTTTTTAAAAAAGAAAACTATTGATATATTCCAATTCAGCGTTAACTCTACGTTTGTATGCATTGTGTATTTAATGGTTCATTTTTGGAATCACGATTATATCAACTTGCTAGTTAGAAGCCATAAGCATTGGAACCGTGTATTTTTACGATGGCTGTCATAACAGTCATTTTTACTGTAAAACAGAATTAAACAGCAATATTTCGAAGCATCATGGTTTTATGCAATGCCAGTGCCATAAAAGATTGGAGTTTCTTCGTCTCGCAGATTTTGCCGCTAGTAAACAAAACGGCAGATTTGGTTCACCAAAGCATCGAAAAAGTAGAGGCGAGCACTAGTGCGATGGTGGCAGCGCTGGAACCCGACCTCAGCGGTATGAGCGCAAGCCACCCACCCCTGAACTCGAATCAAACCACGGGACTGGAACACCTTTTCCAGTACACTTACTCTGAGAGTGACCTTCTTTACACGGACTATAAAAACAAGTCAAGAGATTCAATTCCTCTGCCAAAAGCTGTGCTCTACTTGGTAATGGCAGCTTTGGTGGTGGTTGCTGTGGCATATGCCATTGTTGGACATCTTGTCAAGGATGTGGTCCATGACTTTGTTGGTGAGTGTTTCGATTGTAATGCTGTCCTTAGAACTAGTCAATGACAAATATTTACAGAGACGTTGTGCAGTTATATGTATATGCTAGAACGTGTGTTTGCCCATAGGTTTGCACAAGTTTCTATTCACATGCGTGAGCATCAGTGTTGCTGCGATTAACTTTTGACTTTCGTGTCGGAGTTCCCGCCAATGGCGACTCCTATTAAACTATACGATACTTTTGTATTTATGCATAAAATATCAGTCTAAATGTAAATGCATTCATAATTTGACTGAGGGTATCGTTTAACTTGAACGTATAATAAATATAGCTCATGAATACTTATTCCGAAAATCAAAACCAGTTAACCTAGATGAAACAAACAAAACAGTTTAATTTTCAATGGGATGTTAAGTATTAATGGTCGTGGCATACGCGAAAGTGTAGACAGTGTTAATACAAGTACGACAGCTCGTTTTTCATTGGTTTGAAGTTGAGATTTGCATTTGGTGTGAAAGTGCTGTCCTTCCTGAAGAGTCACGTTAATAAGAAAATTCATCTGGACTATTTGTCGAAGGAGCGTGTAAAAAAACACTATAGCATCATGCCATCTTGTGGTGTCTGTGTAGTGCTACTTCTAAACCAATTGTGATATTGGATTAATGTTTTCTGCAACTGGTATAAATAAGTAAATTAGCAATACAGATTAAGAAAGATGCTCCTGCATTTTTGTCATTTATTGCACCTTTTAGTCCTTAAATAGTATTCATAAAATTTAATTTAAACAATTGGATTACAAAACATTTAATGAATCTTGAACTACACCCACAATCATTGTTGTGTGAACAGTATTTTTAAATAAATAGAATTACCAGGCAAACAAGCATATTTGTAAATAAACTGAGCTCTCCACAAATTTCTGTTTTCAGGTACTAATCCTTCAAAATTTAAGTTTTTAAAACAGGCCGTCTAATCTTATACCACTAT
>JABJVR010002228.1:0-41958 GCA_025773905.1 Chitala chitala
CCCCCCCCCCCCCCCCCCCCCCCCCCCCCCCCCCCCCCCCCCCCCCCCCACAGCGGGTGCAGGTTTTTGCTGCAGTTAACTTCTGCTCTTAATTGAACCTTAATATCAATTAAACATTATTGACTGTTTTTGTATAATTATCGGTCGAGAAATTTTCAGCAAGCTTTATTAATTTTTAATAAGAATTTTTAAAGCATGTCAAGGACTTAGTTGTTTTTTAAACACTTTTAAGAATTATGGTGTATTTTAACCCATTTCTTGTTAATATTTTAAGTCACTGCTCTTGATTAAGCAGTCTTTGTCATTTACACTTGTTTCTGCTGTTCATTATTACAATCTGAACACAATTAAGGATTACAGGTTTTAATTAAATACCACACTAAATTATCCAGACTTTTGTGCATTGATTCTGCAGTTAGAGGGACACTGTAATGTGCCATTTATATTTTTGTTACAGATCTTAAAGCACAAGAGTCATTTTTAATTTTCTTCTTTGGAACTTTCATTTTTTCCTCAATAAATTAGGACAACTAAGGGCAGAATCAGGAAGAACGAAAAGACGTAACAATGTAATTGATATGTAATTTTGATGGTGGTCAAATTAAATTGAAAGAATTAGCTGAAACAAAAACCTGCACCCGCTGCAGCCCTCCAGGAACTGCCCACTCTAGTTTAAGTAAATGCATACATGTTTAGTGGTCTATGTTCCATCAATTTAATGCATGCAAAAATAATGCATATTGTATACTGTCTCTATTCACAAACCTGAAACTGCGCATGTCAAAGTTGTGTTCCTCATTTCAACCTTTGTACGCACATTTGGAAAATTTTATTTTAATTGAGATGCAACTGATATGGGCACTATCGGAGATGAGAAGTGGCAGTCAGACCGTCCTTCATTATTATTGTTTGTTTCCCCTAAAACTTCGCCTGAAACATTAAAAGAAATAATAATGCCCTCATGGAGGGGGCTATGTAAAACAGACTTAGCCTGCAGCCGAGTTACGGCCCAAATGTTTTCTTTGAAACCCTCCTCAAAGAGGATTTAGGTTCCCGGGGTTGAGCCAAGCTTATTAGATATGGCTGGCAAACCTCTCAGCTGCAAAGTACAGAGGAAAAACAGAGTTCTAGTCAGACGCTGTTCCGTTGATTATTTTAAGAATCCAGGAGCTCTTCAGAGATTTATACGGCCATTTTTCTTAGTCAGGAAGAAGCTAATGATGGAATGACTCAGAGAACAAAGGGCTGGCGAAGCACTGCTTTTTATGAAGGAAATTGCCATTATGAAACCTACATTTGATGAGACGGGGGAACAAAGGGTTCTGTACCTGAATTCAGCATGACTTCCCAACCTGGTGTGCTCTTTACTTTGATGCAGCTGTAACACATGCCTTTTAAAACTTTTTTTTTTAAAATCTACTTGCTGTATTGAAGTGGTGAGCCTGACAATCACTGAGGCCTTCTTGTAGCTGTCACTTTCTCGTCAGCATCCATAGCTGCAGGTGAGGGTCATGGCATGCAAAACGAGGTCCCGCCCACACAACCACCTCTGCCAATCAGCAAAGACACTTTGAGATGCCAGAAAATATTATTACTGATTTCTCCATGCTACCAGCTGGTCATATCACCTCTCCTGTGTGAACACATGAAATGTACAGGTAACGGCTAAGCAGCTACATTGGGATTACACAGAACAAACATGCCACACTCAGTAAACCAGGTCCCTGAAGGCTGCCTGTACACAAAAAAGGTTGTACAACACAATATTCTTGTTACCGACTGGGACATTATTGTGACAACTGTTATGTGGTTTACCCAGGGTATTTATTTATTCATTCATTCTTCTGGTTTCAAATCTCATCTATTGCACAGACATAAAGAAAACGGAAAATAAATGAATATGTGGACACCTGAAATGTTGGTGATAAAAGTAAACCCAGAAAACTACAGCTGTTCACCCAAAGGGAACGTTACTGCAGAAAGTGTGCCAGCTCTGCCCAAAACGGCAACTAACATTGGATCACCCCACAAGTTTGTCACAAAACCAACTGTACTGAAAAGGGTGGAGAACACACATCACAATCAGGCAAGAACTGAACAAAATTCTTTAATTACTTCATTGTGTTGTTTTGAGCAGCGGAGTGGTAACCGGAGCCAGGCCGTCCCGTAACTATGCTGTTAGGATTTAATATTACATTCATATGTTGAAGTTTAAAACACTGCTTCAACCTTTTTCTCATTGATTAAAGTGGAACACACACAAATTCAAACACGGGAGGGAAAAGCTCTGGATGTGTCACCAGAATAAGGGAATTATTTTGTTAGCACAGCCTGGCTGCCAGATCAAAACATGTCAGAACAAGCCCAGTTTACCCACATCAGAGCAGCTGGGTTGGATCGCATCTGAGAAACACCCGCTATTTTACAAGATACCTTCCCCATCTGCACTGGAACACAGGAAAACTGCTATCAAAAACAAACACCTGTTTTGGTGCTAAATATTTTCTAAGCATTAACCAAAGGCAATCAAAATGTTCTCACTGACGACCTGACTCAGTGAAGGTCCATGTTGTCCATCTGGTAAACATCCACAGAGAAGATGCCAGTATAAGATTTCTTCTACGTGATGCGAGCATTGCTGGGGATGGCTACAACACCAAGAAACGTATCAGAATGACCCAGTATCTTATAATGCCTATTCTATCAATAACCTCGAGGTGGAACATTCTAAGTCTTTGAAACATAATTATAACCACCCCCAAACACGCACAATACATTGTTGGCAAAACATTTATGTAGCGATTCGGGAAATATTTGCCACGGCACCATCTAGTGGAGAAGGGATGTCAGTGCATGTCAGAGCTCATTACGAAGGTGTGCCTGCATGTAATTTCATGTAGTTGCCCTATACTGAAGCATGGCTTTCTCCTGCCTTGCTGATAAGTTATATAGCTGAAAGTTTTTCCAGCCAAGGCTGTTAGCCGCATTCTAGTCCGGGCCTGATACGACATATTTCCGGGAAACACGGTTTACTCTGCCTGTTTGCATAATTATTCATATTAAATTGCATATGACTGGACTTCGTTTTTCAACGAAAACGGTTTTACTTGTTACAAAATTTTAAATAAATCAGGATAAGACAATATTCACCTTTCTACCTCAACTTCAATTAGAAAACTAACAGACAGAAACAGCTAAATATACACCCATCTGTCATTTGAGCAAAAACTGCCTTAGACAGACGTCATTAAAAAAAAAATAAAAAAAAAAAAAAAAAAATTGTATCACACTCGCTTAATCATATCACACTGTTGAAGGATTACTAGAATTTCCCATCACACTGAGGGAAAAAAAAGACGACAGATATACAATATAATCCCTATTCAGTAGGACTGTCCTGCTATACACGATTATAACCGTATTATTTTTTCAAACTATGAAGGCATTTTGCGCTTTGAAAAGTGCTTGAAGCAGTAACTTGGTGTCAGTGACAGAGGCACTCATTAACGTGAGAGAAGGAAGAGGCACTTTTCAGAACTGAGTAGAATGTCGAGGAATTGTGTTTCAAGGAAAATATTCAGGTCAATAGGCACTGCAACGCATCATGATGCATAAGCACTGTAAATTTAAAAAGGACATTATCAGATCTCACACTTTAGAAAAAACAAAGGGGGGGGGGTGTAGAAAAGTGCACTTTGATCCAGTTACACATTTTTGGGCACTAAGGAAATCTTTCGTAGCCTAGGCTCACAAAAAAAATATCAATATGGCTTACTGGTCAACAGAATGTCATTGCATTAAAGGGAGGGTAAATGTTTAAATGAAAAGGTGTGAAGGGAGAAACCAGCAACTGCAAAAAGAATAATTCTACCTGTTTCTAGTGTCTTCTGCGTTAAAAAAAAAAAATTATAATCACTCACACAGCTGAGAACTGTATGGTACGGTACAACAGCACCGTAACTTGGTGCTGTTTTATACATTTATACAGCGGCGTTCTGAAATAATCAAGGTTCTTTTAGCAGTTTGTTTCACACCTCTCAACAACAAGACCATAGTTTGGAATGTCCAAAACCCACAAACTTTTTCCATTACGGCTCACAAACGTCGGACTTTAAAATCAACAAAGGAAAACATCGCTATTACGCACAGTGAGAAAATCCTGCGTACGGTCCACACGACTTTACACGCGGAACAGTTGGCATGCTGAAGACTTGTGAATCTGTGCGTAATTCATTTACACTCGGTGCCGCCCCTAACCCAAGGCACAAACATCTTGGTATGAAAAACGGTTTATACAAAAACGACATTCCAAAGTAGACCTAATGTTGCCGAGTGGACAAAGTGCTACACACTTGCTTGATTGAAACGCAATCTTAATTTAAACATGAAATTATTAAAAGAAAAAGCTATTATGTAAAAAATAATAATAAATTTTTTTGGTTGGAAATCATGATCGATCACCAGATATCAGACAAGTCCAGTTGTTTTTGATTCAACAAAACACATGGATTTCTCTGGCTGACTGCCACACAGCGAAATCCTACTTCAAGGGGTCTGACAACGTTCTTCTAACACCGCTGTTCGGTAGGCACTGTATGGAAGATACCCTACGATGCGCTTTCTGAAAACCCAGTTATAAAGTATTAGCAGCCACATGGAACGTGGAAAACGCATGTTCCCTGTGCAATAACACGCTAAAAATCACCTATCTGCTGCGTTTAAAGGTTACGGTTTTAGTTCCCGCTTACAGAAAACCACAAAAAAGTATATCCTTCCCTGACATAATTAATAACAGTACAAAGCAGCTCTGAACTGAGCTACAAGTCGGAGGAAATTATTGGATGAAAAGCAAGGCTGACTGTGTGTGATTGTCCAGTAGTCAGAGGTGTCGGGGAAGAGCCAAGATGGAGCGGCATTCCTCCGCACGGAGGGACCCCCCACAAAACAGCTGAGCAGCAACAGCTGTGTGTTTCACCACTAAGATGTCTTGGAGCTTCAACTACCGCCTCAACCTGGAGCTGACAGCCATCGGAGTCAGCTGGACGAAGCAAGAGGGGGAGGGCGGGGGAGGTTCAGATCCCCGAATCCGTTAAGAGGAGGGAGGAGAGGGAAATCAGGTGGTCTGTCGCCCGTTTCCTTGTTCCTGTCCGAGAGCCGAGCCTCCAGGAGCGGAAGGGGGTGCATCTGATGGCAGGCCGTGGGTGGGGTCAGTGCTCCAGGCACACCTCCAGTGCCGGCTCCACCTGGAGGACGGGCGGGGAACTGCCAGAGGACGGTGCACTCCAGCAGGCCTCCAGAGTCTTCACGAGTGTCCGGTCCTCACAGCTGAGGCACAGAGAGACACACCGAGCGTTTAGTCAGTAGGGTGTAACGCGTCTCAGAGACTATGAATACACTATGCCCGAAAAGTCCTCCAGCACAAGAGAGAAGTGAAAACTTCCAGACTTGCTGCCCCCTCTCTCAGATTTGGAGATTCAGAAAACCATCACCAAGGCAACCATATCTGCACAGATGAAGACGCTTAATAAAGGTGTATGGAGCACGTCCTGAGTTCTCTCTGCAGCGAAACTGCGATGCAGTTCTCACCAACAGAGGCTCATGTGTTCGTAACTGAGGTTAAGGGTCCCCTCCATGTACGTGCACGTATATGCAGTCCTGATCTTTAAATAACAGCTCCTTCACTCGTTAGATCTATTAAAACATCCTCCAGGGACTGATACCTTGTAGACAGGAGCAGCAATATTTCCCTAGAGCTCCTAATTATCGTTATAACTGTTACTGCAATGATTACTAAAGGCTCACCTGCTTGTCACGGCGTGACGACTGACTTTCCCGAGAAGATCCGCGAGCAGAGACGCGTTGGGCCTAAAAGGTAAGGCTGAATCCTGAAGCTACGCTCAAAGTCCGCATCCTCTCTTAGCAAAAATCCTTACTCCTTCTTGGATTATGTCGACCATGTCTACGCGTGTCCCTGAGTTGCCACCCAGGCGGGATGCCCTGCTGAGCCTCGCCCACTCAGTCACCTGCTCTCCTCTGCCTCCCCTTCCTCTGTGTCCTGGTCCGCCTCCACGGCCGAGCATTCGACGTCCGCGTCTGCGCTGCTCTCGCTGCCCAGGCCAGACACCCTGCAGGGGCTCTCCAGGCTCTCGGGGCTCAGGGACACGAGGCTGCGCAGGAGGGAGGACGCACACGCACACGCACACACCACAATCAGGGGCCTGTCTCCCAAGCAGCGCACACACAAGCTTAATAGTGCACTTCCAAAGTGCACAGAATCACGTTGTTATACACTCGATGCACAGGGGACCCTATAGTGACACACACTGCCTGAACACACACTCAGCGCCAACACACAGAAGACTGACCTCATGCTCTTACACACTAAGGATGAGCATTGGCATGCTACGCAAACATGGCTAACATGAATCATGACAATCACGACACACACACACACACACACACACACACACGTGTGCGTGCGAAGCACATGGACGAAAGCTGCAAACGCCTAGGGGCAGTCGTCACCCCCACGGGGGCACAGGCCCTTCCCTTACCCCATTCTTTTCTGCAGGAGGTCTACGAGGAGCTGTTTCTCCTCCAGGGCCTTCCTGAGGGACTCCACCTCCTTCTGCTTCTCAGTCAGCTCCTTCTGCAGCCGGTAGTTTGTGTCCTCCAGCGTTTCGCAGAAGGCCTGGGGTAGTGTGGGGGGGGAGGGTCCGGGACAGATGAGTGGGTGGGCAGAGAGAGAGAGAGAGCCAGATCAGTGAGTCACATCAGGTGTGTGCTGACAGTCTAAAAAGCAAAGCAACGACTAGTTAACCACCAGGTGGCATTAGCGAACACGCCTCACCCGACTCTCCTCCAAACTGTCAAAGGGGCCCGGCGGGTCGTCTAGGCAGAGGAACTCTCGCACCGCCATGCTGAGAGGAAGCAAAGAGTTAGGGAACAGGGAGTGTTCAGAAGCGCCCAGTACACGCCCAACTGCACATTTCATACACCCGGCTCTGAATAATACCTGCAGTAATTAGACCCATCTATTCCCAGCTCACACCAAACATCCCTCGTCTGTTTCCTGCATGTACACAATGCACACATAATGTAACACTAACACCTACTCAAATTGTACATTTGTTTCAAGTTACTCTTGGTGTACAAGTTGGTGTTTCATTTTACTTCAAACGTATAAAAAAAAAAAAAATCTATGAACTTAGTTACCTAACTTTATATTAAAATATAAATTAAAACCACAAAAACCAGATTTCCAGTACTATATTTGTACCCCATATGCACAAAAACACATTTTATTAAAATATAATTTAAAACATTTTACAGACTTTAACACAAATAATGTTATGGAGTAAAAGCCCCCCCCTTCTCTCTTGCAAGCGCACACACACGTGTGCACACACACGCACTGATTTCAGCTGGTCTCCAACCACGTTCCTCACAGGATCTCACGTTCTTTCATCCGTAAGCTCTCGACTCCACACACAGTTCTTAAGTCTTGGGTTGACCCAACATGACCCCCTAAAATTGAGCACTGCAGGACTTTGTACGGTCAGATGTCTACGGCAGAGATGAGCTTTTCAACACCAGCTTCAACCTTTGCTTCACTGTGCTTTTTCAGTGCAGAGGGTCTCCACAACCGTGAGCGGTGATAATTAATTTCTTTTTCCACCTAGTTATCTGCTCATGTCTTGTCCAATACCAGTCAAGGGAATTGCTGAAAAGGCCTTCCAAGCCTGATACACATTACCTTGGATTGCCTTAATTACGAAATACACACACCGACCTGACTGAGCTCTGTAATGTTTAACTGGCAAACTGCCCACCCTTACGCTTCAGTGTTAATAATACCCAAGTTCCCTTACATACAAATAAAAAAAAAATGTCAACAGGAAACTAAACCAAAATGTGTCACACACAAAGAGGGTAAAAATTAAATCTGCCTACGAATAAAAGTAATTTTATCACGTGTCCTGCGCACAGGCGTTCAGGTGCGGGGTTTGACGCTGCACCCAACCTCGTACCTGTTGGCGATGTCCTTGTGGGCCACCAGGTTCTGGAGGAATGCCTGTAGGCCCAGCTGTCTGTCCTCCAGGAAGTCCGTATTGTAGTTATCTTTGAACCAGCGCTTTGGGGGCAGGGAGAGCCGGAACCCCGGAAACATGTCCTTTAACTGAAACACACACACACACACACACACAATAAGATACACACACACACACGCAGCGCCGAGAGCTTCGACAAACACCGCGTGCAAAATTAGCGCAAGCCACAAAAGCGCCCGGCTTGTCTGTAATTAAAGTCTGTATAAGTGGAGCGTAAACCAATGGGAATGCAGACTGGTAAAAAGGGCGAGCAGTAGGGTTTTCTGATCTTTTCCTCCTACACTCCCACAGAAACAAGCTGCACACAAGTCCGCGTCTGCGCCGCCGTGGCATCAACCATGACCCAGTTTGGCGTTAGTGCTTTATGCATTCTTTAAGCCCATCAGGGCGTGCTGTTCGGACAAAGTACTTCTTTGTTCCCCTACAACGGTCACTTCTGCAAATCTACACAAAGCACACTACCACCACTGACTACCATAAACACCGAAATCAAACCTGCGGGGGGGGGACTCATGCACTTTCATATCGGTTACATCAACCACCAGATAACTTTGAACAGTAATATATTGAATGACATTGAGCATCGATTAACCGACTTGCAGATCCATCAAAAATAAACTTTTATACATTTACAGTCAAACAGTGCTGTTGAGTAACCTCTAAAGCGCAGGAGGTTATTTGAATTCTCCTCCACAAAATTGGCACGTGACTTTTCCCAGGGTTTAGTTCCTGCCAGGGAAAGACGATCATAGCACGTTACATCAAACAAACACTGACTGACTCATGGCTTTTACCTGTTTCTCCTGCCAGTTTGCACCGCACCTCATGTTAAAACACAACAAAACAAACACAGCACACGAGCACGCCTCGCCGCGTTTCATCACACCTCGCCTGGACTCTGGCTGAGGTCTTCAGCAAGTGGACAGCAGGCAAAGGGCCCCAATCTTGAATGCACACATCTCGATATCACCTTCTCCTCATAAGACCTTCACAAACCATCTTGACAGACACTCTTCAGAACGCCTGACTGAGCGAGCTTTGGGACACCTTCCATTCAGTCCATCTCACCTTGCTGTTGAGCCGGCAGAAGTCCGTGTACCTCCGGAACACCACCCAGCTCTCCTCCGAAGTCTTCCTCACCAGGATCTTGTAGACCTTCAGATGACAGGAGGTGACAGTGAAGACGTCGTCAGCTTTGTGGACTCTCAGCCCACCGATGTTCTTAACACGTGAGAACGGAACAAGAACCTGAAATTCTTGTACAAAGTCGTATTCCAAAAAGCATCGCACTTTGGGTCATGGAGATTTCATGGTACAAATACCAAAATTAAACGCTCTAATACTACATCTTCTGCTAATACTCTGCCATTTAAAACCGGACTGACATTTTAAGAAAATTACTTAATGTTTTTCTGGAACCAGCAAGTACCGCACTAAAATTGCCTGAACAAAAGCGCGCTAAATGCACCGACCGGCAGGATGTCCCACACAAAGACAGCCCCCCCCCTCTCTGGATCTTTATCCACAATGAACTCCTTGAGAAATCAGCTGCATTGTTAACACCACATTAACTGCTATTCGTCCCTAACTTAGATTCAATGAGCGCAGTTAAAACATCCCGCTGCAAGAAAAGCCATTTCTGGAGTATCTGGTACATCAACTAACTGAAAATATCCATCAGGTTCAATTCAATTTAATTCATTTTTATACAGTGCCTTTCGCAACAATGTGCCTCAAAGCGCTTTTCTCACCCAAACCACGTGACAGGCCTTGGGCTGCTGGATAAACGAGTTCCTTTTTAAAATCGTGGTTACCCACATAAGCCAAGACGACAACACACCCTTACAAGCGGAAGTCTATGATTTATGCACATCTATTTTTATTCTGCTTTGGGACTCCCCCCCCCCCCATATACTGATTTAACAGCATGTAATAAAATGCCGGTCTTATTCAAATTATATCAAATATATACAATCTTGTTATCTCGCCCTTATGGAAACCAGGAAATGGTTGTAACTGGTGAGCTGCGCCAGGAGTAGGCCTCAGTGTTAGTTTTCTCACAAAAAGAAAACACAAAATTAACGTTCTTTCACCAGCACTCAGTGGCCATAACAAATGCTTTAAAAAGCAGAACATTCAGTTGTCAATAAAGCTTATATAAACCCAGAAATAGCTATTAAAAAACTCACAAAACCTGACGCTGCCCTAATGTAACCAGTCTAGTTCTGCCACTAAGGAATTGGAATTCTATTCATTTCTTTAAAAACAATTGTTTTTCTTTGACTGAAAGAAAGATGATTCTCCGGCCGATTAAAAAAAAAAAAAAAAACCAGC
This sequence comes from Chitala chitala, assembly GCA_025773905.1. NCBI lineage: Eukaryota > Metazoa > Chordata > Actinopteri > Osteoglossiformes > Notopteridae > Chitala > Chitala chitala. The sequence continues at coordinate 10,446 of JABJVR010002228.1, forward strand.
TCATTACTACACTGTCTCGGATACTGACCTCTTAACCCTGGGACTTTGGGGTACAAAAAGAAAAAACCTTGAGGAAACAAGAAGCCATTGAGCTGAGACGGAAAAATATCACCAGGACAATCACATTAATCTCTACTCTGCTTTAAAAGCGTTCATCTGAACAACAGAGAACCGTGAAAAGCCACAATGAAGCACAATTACCCGAACTTGAGGAAACTCTGCAAACACAATGAAACACTTCATACACGTTGCAACGCTCCATACACACTTTTAACACCTCGAGCTTTCGTTGTAAATGAGAAAAATAAGTGGAGCGTTTCTGCTCATCTTCCCACCATAGGTAAGGCTCTCTCGTTTGATGAGGTTCAGGAATTGTGTGTGTGTGTGTGTGTGTGTGTGTGTGTGTGTGTGTGTGTGTGTGTGTGTGAGAGAGTTCACAACTAAATGATAAATATAGCCCTGATCTCCACCGTACTGCACTCGGTCACACGTCAGCCCTTGTGCCGCTTCACGATATTATATTTCCACCATAAATCCACAGCGCCTCATAATACTCCTGCATACTCTGACTCACCACCTCAATCCGCCAAACCCCTCTCTCTTCCTGCAAGAAGACACGAAAACAGGAAGTGCGTTGTGGGTGTGTGTGCCCTGAACCATGGCAGCACATGCTAAGCTGCACCACTTTAGCAATGAGAAGCTAACAGCAGTTTGCCACTCTGACTGATGCTAACTGTAGTTAATTGGAGAAAAGGTTCCACAGGATTGAAACGCCATCTCCCTGGCAAAAACCGTGCATGAAAAGGTGACATGAAGTCCTCTGTGACGCAGCAGGTCAAAGGGTCTGCACGCTGTTCACGTGTATTCTGGGGTGAACACACAGTAAGAACACAAGCAGCAAGGAGAGTAGGGCCTTACAGTGAATTTGGCACGTTCCTCCATGACCTCGTAGCCCAGCAGAGTTGGAGTGAGGGGTCGCTCCTCCCAGGTGGAATCCGAGGGGTCCTCTTCCAGCCTCAGGCAGTCAGAGATGCCGGTGGACGCGGGCGGCCCATTGGCTGTCGCCTGCCTGAGGGGTTCCGCTTCCTCCCCGGGGAGACGTGATGGGGAACTGGAGCCTGTAGAGGTACTACCCAAGGAAGAGGCCCTCCTGGCCCGTGAAGCACTCCTGCCCGCCTGCGCCCGCTCCATGGGCACGGGAACTGGCACGAAAGGTGTGGCCATGGCTCTTGCGGGAGCGTTAACTACGCGAGTCCTTGCCCGACATCGACTCGCAGGTGCGACAGCGTGCAGAGGTGAAGGGGGAGGGGGCTACCCTGTTACTTCCTCTCTTCGCTCGACAAGCTGAAAGAAACCAAATAAGCAAATGTTACTCGATTAGACCCACCTCTGCTTTGTAGCACTGCGGCTCATTCTAGGCTTTGAAGAAACACACAATGGAATACTTTTGACATGCTGGTGTTGAAAGCATACTGGGCTGTGCTTTACCTTGTTTCTATTTTAAAACAGCTGCCCAGATTCAGCCAACTGCAGCCCCCTGAAAGCACGCAAAAACAACCAGACCCTAACCAAATAGAAGAACCTGTCATCATACTAAGCAATCAGCCTAGCGACTCCCATTACATCTATATATAGCTTGGTTTATTGACCCATTATTATGTTAATTATAGGAGGGATGGGTGCTCCGTGAATTTCTTTCTAGACCCATAAAAAGCTAAAAGTCCATTAAGAAATTTTATATTTGCGAGTCGCAAGCGCCACATATACTGCTGTTCAAAGCGATCCAAAAGGGTTCAAGTTTTCAGCGCGGGTGGCATCAGGAGTTTCAAATCGGTCGGGCGACACAAGTACATCTTTACTGTGGTTCTGACCCCCCCATCTGAGGTCTTCAACCATGACATCACGCCTAAACGGGATGACAGTGCTGTCCTGCCCAGGTAGCTGCAAAACATCAAGTCACACGACATGCCACCGTAGTTCAAATAACCATCGCGCAGCAGGTACCAACTTTAAAGGGCAACTCTATACTTTCCTTGCGGTGGTATCTTCCCACTGTTACTGTAGTGATTTCGCTTCCACGCCCCAAGCACTGATGGTGCTTCCGCGCAGTGTTTTCAGTTTACCGTGACACGGTGCCTGAACAGCTGACCCACGCAGGCGTCCTGCCGTGCAGCTCCGTACTACAACTTTCCCTTAAACCTCAGCCACGGTACCAAGTTTCTGTCGGCATCCGACCAAAAGCAGCATCTCGTTGCCCCGCTGACCGCCGATTACTTACCGTGAAACTATTACCTCCGAATGCGTCCTCCCCTGCTGTGACGCAAACGCTACACTACCATATTGGTGCCTCCTATGCCGACTTATTTACCAGTTTCGCCAGCTAGCAAGGACCGAACCTGCGGGCGCTGGGCGATCACACTCGTGGCCACGTCACGACGTACAGTGCGTGCTGCGTCACGGGAATGGGCGTGTCATGAGCCACGTTGCTTACCTTAATGTCATGATCACCTGTGCGCTTCTGCAATAACTTCTGTTTAGTGTCTTCTGAAATACAGTATGGTATAGTAATCATTTTTCTCATTCCCTTTTGGTTTTTCTCTTTCGTTGCGGGCCGTTTATACCTTTACGTAACTGGTTTTCACTCATTGTGTATTAAGATGATTGACAGGTATATAGATACACAGATACATACCCAGCAAACACAAAACGTTCAAATAACGTTCCCTAAACGTTTTGTGTTCGCTGGGTAAATAGATGCATACAAGGATATATAGATACAACTTTATTTATCCCCAAGGGCAAATTGTGTTACAGTAGCAAGACAGTGTACATATGGATTACAACTATAAGAGCAAAAGAAAAAGTTTGTAAAAAAATAAGAAATTAAAACTGAAACAGAAATGAAAGAAAATACGAAAAATATAAAGGGGTCTAAACATAATGTAATGTCCGGTAATATTACAATAAACAGTATACTACAACATAGTGCTACACAGTACATTAGCGCAAATCTGGCCGATGATTTAACAGTACAGTAAGGTGCATTTGATGTTAACCAAATAGTGAACAGAAAACATGGTTGGATATGTACGTATATATTTTGTCACAGTAAGAGGTCCCTCTCCCCACTCAGAGACACATTGTACAGTATGATTGCTGTTGGCAGGAAAGACTTCCTGTATCGTTCTTTGTCACAGCGCATACATTTTAACCGTTTTCTGTAACTTATAAACCTAAACATCGGTTGCTCATAAACGTTCATGAACTTGAACAACCACTGAGAAATTATAATTTATGTTTTAAACCAGCACAGAAACCATATGTTTATGTTGCTTTAAAGTAATTGCCCTTTTAATTCCAAACAGACTTAACCTGTCTTGAGAATTTAGTTTTATTTCTTTTTCTTTCCGATAGGTGGCGACCTTATCCAACTATAACAGTGTGGCACTCCTGTCCCGTCTGGGTAGTTACGTGCGCACTGAAGAGTTGCGTTTTACATTTAGGTCGAGTTTACTTCTAGTGACACTTGTGCTAGAAGTAAAGGGATAAACGTGTCTTGGACAATATATACCTATTACATATATTACAAGGTTTATATTTTAATCTTGTTATTCTGAAAATAATTTTAAAATTTTCACCCCCTCCCCGAATGTAGTCAATCTTAAGGTGACAAAGTCAATATACATCATCAACTCCATATGCATTATAACGTCAAAAATATGGTGTGAAAGTACGTTACCCGTTTGTTATTTAGTCATTGTTACGATCGGTTCTCTGTGCTTCTAAGCAGCAGATTTTCATGACACTATATATTTTCTTTTTTATCGTACTTTCGTTCCAGGACATGGAATAATTTAGCTGTGTTTAATTATGTGGTGTGCTTGTATTGATCTCCTTTGTGTTTTGGTTAAAATATTACTTATATGCACTGTAAATTGCTGTGGAAAAAAAGATTGCTAAAATATTCAATGCATTTAATTTCACTGGCCTTTTTTTAACGTAAACTGCAAATTAGTGTAAGCACGTTTTAAAAGACGAAGTAAGAATATGGATGCCACCCAGCACAGACCATTAAGGGATTGGCGCTTTCATTGTATGATACCGGTTAACCTATAGGTCTGTACCATATGCTGTTCACGGGCGTCTCACATTTATAACAACCTCCAAATAGATGTTCAGCGAGACGTGTTTGTTCAGCGTAATTACAGCGAAAGTTGTCATACGCGGTGCTGCACAGGACAAACGGCTCACTTACTCAAACGCAAGGCAATGAAAACATCTGTCTTGGCACATTATCGTGTAAAAGGCTGGGACACAGCTGACGGGGTGGGGATGAAAGGAAGCAAAATCAGATGCCTCTGGGTAATTTTCCTCCAGACATTACAGTTTTCTCACTGGGGTGGCTTTGCAGGGGTGCCACTTTGTATGTGAGGCCCCCATATCTTTGGGGAAGGGGGTGGTTGGGTTATGTACTTAGTGACTTAAGGGTGTCTGAAGATTTCCCCACTAATGATATGTTTGGTTGTTTCTGCCCAATTAATCACAGTAATTAATGAAAGAGCCCTTTTATTCTAATTAATAAGGATGGACTTCCCAAACGTGTACATTTGTCTTAGTTTAGCCCGCTAACTGATTTTTGATGAGCTGGTATAAACTGTAAAACTATGCAGCTGTATAAAATAAACTGTAAAATGCATTTTCCCCCAAAACCTTATTAATTATTTAATTAGAGGAGTGAATTCCGCAACCTTGAGTTTTAATGCAGCCTGGTAAGTGTTCATATACGTTACAACAATACGTAGCATATGCTCAGCGGTTACTTCAGAGATTTTTGCAAACAACGGTGGTAGAAATATCACACATAATTAACACAGATCTTCTCAGGGGAATGTTCTGGAAAATAAAGCAGTGTTCACACTTCCCAGTTTAACTAATGACGGCATTTGCCGGTAGGCACTGCAGCTCAACTCTTAACTGCTTTAGGGAACCACTTGCATGTAAAATCTCTCCCACGGTCGTCTCAGGTGCTAAGCAGACGCCAATAGACACCTGTCAGCTGCTGGTCACCAAGGACTCAGGTGTTGTACATTTCTGCGGTGTCAGTTTATAACAAAATCCCGACGTTGCTTCACAGCGCTCTCAAATTAGCCCGTGCTTAAGTGAACAAAGTCGATTTGCAGCATGTAAAGTAATGCGGTGGAATTTATTTACCAAAGAAGGAGAGGCGGCGCAGCGCAGGGCTGCAGCAGTAAATTCAAATTTCCGAAGGTGCGCTGAGACGAGCCAAGTCATCACTTGTGTTTGTTTGGCTCACCTAATGAAAACGGCCTCAAAATTTCCCATGCGAACGGTGTTGTCTTAGCCAAGCCTGTGTTGCACTGCCAGCATTCAATTAAAGAAGGGGGGGAACAGTGCTGTCTTCTTCTTTAAGCACCCCTTTTAAGTGGCTCAGGATTTCACACGGCCCTTTGTGCATTGAGTTGAAATGCAGCTATAAAACTGAATTGTAATCAGTTGTATAAGATTATGACCAATAAATGTACATTTTTAGAGCACAGATGGGAATCCCCGTGCTCTTGCATTAAATCCTCGTCCGGTTTCCCCCGGTGCTTTTCACTCCCGGTGACGTTTGAAGGGCATGCTTTGGCTTTCACCATCAGACGTTTGATTTGGCTGATGACGTAAGGAAAGAAACGTGAACCCTTGCTTCTGTTCGTACCCGGGCGAGTCGTGCGAGTTTAGGTTTGAACCTGATCCAAGGTTAAGGAAGAGTAAGAAGACCTCTCTGTGCCTAAAGAGAGAAATGCATTTTAATGTCTTTTAAAGTGGTGTCAACTTAAGAGTTTGTAAACAGCTTGAACTGTAACTTCCAAGCCTTTCAGCTCCTGGTAAAAGCAACATAATGAATGTCAGAACACCAGTAAGCCTTTGGATTTTTACTGTAAAAAACTGAGAACATTGTGCTCAAATTAAGAATGTACCTCTGCCACACTGTGTGAGGATACAGGAGAAAGCTTAGATAAACCCATAGCCATAGCTGGCATCTATTTTATGAAGATGGAGTGCTGCTCGAGGTCACATTAGAAACAGATTAGCAGCATCCTAAGCTTATTGGTGCAAATGCACAGGGCTCCTTTACCTGTACTTCCAGCACAGATTGGGTGGCAGGTGCAGTGGACTGTAGCCAATCGGAGTTAACGTTATAGACTGTGCAGGTGCACCATATGGACCCGTCGCCTGATCTTCTCAATCCAAAATGTCCACTGAGATGTCATCAGCTCATGGAGTAGAGGCAAAAGTATGACCGTGGGTCCTGTAGGTGGGATGAACCATGGATTGTTTTCATGGAGATGGCGATTGCTGGTTGGTGTAGATTTTTTTTTTTTTTAAACACTTCACCCTCCTTTAACCCTGTCTCTCCCACTCGGCGATGTGGTGCCAATCTCTTTGATGTTTCTTGTGCTTATTCCCCTCCTAGTTTTTGCCCTTTTTGTTTCAGATGTCGATTGAATTTTCAGTGTCATCCTCTTCAACAATCTCCACTGCTTTACGTGTTTTTTGAAGCTGTGTTGTGTTTATTTAAACTGCTCTGTCTATGTCTTGGAAAACACGTACAAACTCGTTGTTAAATTTCAAACTGGAGAAAAAATTGTGTCTGGAGCTATAAAGCACTGTCAAAGTCTAGTGTCAGAAACAAATGTTTTTTTTTCCTTTTGTACAGCAAGACTAAAAGCCTAATTGAGTGCACCTGCTGAAATTAAATTAAAAAAACGACGCTTTGTGTTTTCAGTAATGATTCATATATCTAGGTAAGACATCTGCTTACCAGTCCAGGACATCCAAAGGCCTCTCAAGGCTGTTTTTACTTTTTTACTTCCGTCCTGAATTACCTGTCAGTAAAAAGGATCAGAAAGAAGAGTTTATCAGGATCAAGTAACCTGGCTACCTGTGGAACAGGTGATGGATGTCTGACGGCAATTCCACCGCTTTGAAAGAGCGATCCCACAAATCCCGTTTTAGCACATGAATTATGTCCGTGCATCGATTGCAGAGGTGGCCTGGATGACAAGGCCGGCTTACCTGTCAATCACAACCAGTGTCTGGCTCTGCAGACAAAGCCGATTTAAGGTGATATGTACAATCATCTGGAGATGGCTCTCTGGTTGATCTGCACATTCCTGACCTTCTGCTGCTGTAAATGTTTACTGCTCTGCACAGTAACTTGGGAAATATTGGCATGATGATTTTCACTACATTAAAATTCTTATGTTTCTTTGGGTAAATTAAAGGTGACAAATAATCTTGTGTTTCAGAATTACTGCATGTGCTGTTAATGATTTGTGTGTCTTTACGTTGGAATGTGTTTGTAGTTATTTACTTGTAGTTAGCAGTTATTTGCCAGCAGTCATCAAGATATTGTGGAGCATTGTTACCTGAATTATTTGAAGCCTGATGTCATAATGAAATGTCTTGTACCACAAAAAATGTTTCTGATTGAAAAAACACACACAGATGGTCTCCGAGTTACGATGGTTCAATTTGGGATTTTTCGGTCTTGCGATGACGATAGCGATACGACAAAATTGTGAAAATATTTTAAGTTTCGCGCGTAGCAGCTTATGCTGTACGATAAGTTGGGACGCTGCCGGGATGTACGCATCTCACGCCTGGTGAGATGCCTCATTCTCGCCGGCGATCGACAGAGTTCAGTTGTCTCGGGGTTAGAGCGCGTATTTTGTGTCGAGTTCCGATATTTTAAAGTTAAATGGGGTTATCGGGTCATACCTGTACTGCATTTATATAAATCACATCATGAAACAGCTCATGTAGTCAGGAATAAGAAAGTTCACCGTAATGCTCTATTTAATGTTGACAGTATTACGTTTCTTAACATTCTTAAAATATATTTATTTCTGTTGTAGTAACTTAAATTATTTATAATGGTAATTGTGAGAGAAATTTATAAGCAAATGCTGTGCATAATGATATTAAGTAGAATGCTATGGTATAAGTGTGGATGCATTATGGGATTGTTGTTAACCTTGTTGCTAAATATGATAACAGTACAAACTAGCTCATGCTTTGAAAACTGCAGAACTGGTTCGAGCTGACTGAGTCTGCATCGCTTTGCATGAGGAGACAGAAAAAGGGGGAACTGATGGGGTGGAGGCAATACGGTGTGTAGATAAAACCACAAGGAGAATGTATATAAGGTGTAGCGGGGTGGAGAGAGGGGGGTTAGGGTTGCGGCAGCCGGACAACACTGTCATGAACTGACCGTCTCTGCGCAGAGATATTAATAAACTCCATTGTTTTATGACACGCTGCCTTCTAATATTATTGAGTGTTTGTCAGAACTAATAATTGATAGGTATTAATATTTTTTTTACAAAACAGTAATGACTAATGACCAATTTATTTATTGGGTGTATATAGCATCACAGCAAAGCAGACTGTGTCTGACACTTTCCAGCGTGGCACAGAGATATGGAATATGAACTCTGACCTCTAAATTAGCGAAATTGCACAACATCCATTAAGTTGACAGCGCGGTGCAATCATTTAGCATAAATTCACATGCTGATAAATTACAAACAGAATTAATAAGAAGCTTGAAATCGCCTGTCTGGCTCCAAGACAGGGTGTTTATTGAAAAAAATAATTTGCGTAAAAGCTAATTGGTGCCAAAACGCATGACACCAGAAGTGTTGCTGTTCTCGGCTTGTAAAAAGTGCAGCGAGGTTTGAATCAGTACAAAATCCCAAAATATCAGTGATAGACGACTTAAAGGCAGTGCTGCTTTTAAATATTTTGTCTTATTAAATATTAGTTCTTAAGATGCCAAAGAGGGGACAAAAAACTCATAAAATAAAGCAGTATAAAAAATGGCACCTTCTCCTAAGTCGAGGGGCAAAATCTTAGACAAGGTAGAGGTTGGAGAAGATGGGTCTTCGGAAAGGTCTCAGGTTCATGTTGGCCTGAGTCAGGCTAGTCAAAGGTTGCCACCCCCCTGATCGATCCACACCTCCCTGCACTCTTCCTCCGACTATCACCAACATCTTCACCTCCCTGGCTTAATACAAAGCCACTGATTACCACGTTGCTGCACATGTGAATATGGGCTCGCACTCTGAGCCATGCAAGGTTCTGCAGAGGTCCGAGAAAAGAAGGTAACAAGGCACGTTCAGAACAAAGTGAAGAGGTTTCCTCTGAGCAAAACCAGTTGACTCCTTATTCTGAGATCACATACATACACAGTTCTTCTCCACCACTACTGTCAGCTCGTTTATTAGTTAATTATCTTTGTCATTTCACATCCATAGCCTTACTCTCCTTCCTATTGCATATGCAGACTCGGCGGCTCTCTAATTACTTAATGAGCATTTGCAATGCCCACGTCCGTCTGCGCGTAATTATTCGAGCATAAGGTTAAGGAGGATTTATTGAGCATCTCTGTACATTCTGTGTGCAAAGTATGGATGAGTATTTTTATGAACCATGACAGCTTCACACTGTTTGATTTAATTGGTGTCTCACTGGGAGTATGGGAGTGATCCTGTAATGCTGTCCAGCGTCCAAATATGAAAACAGGGGCACCGTAGATTGTGTAAACCTAGGACAATTCTAAGGGTCTGTGTCTAGCAGGGGTCCTCAAAAAACTGTATGCAGCATAACATCTTAACATCATACATAATATTTTTCATGGGGCCCAACATCAATAGCGGTGGTCCTAAACGCACAAGACATTTTGGACAAAGTCTTCTGGAGGGCAGCCTAATAAGGAATTGGTTGTTAATAAGAGCCATTTGGATGAACAATGGAATTGTCATGAAAGGTGTTCAAACACAGGAGTGACACGCAAAGCTAGATCTGTGATAATATTTACCTGCCTAGAGTTTGTGTTTCACACAGACTACCCTGAGGGAGTGTGGAAGCCCAAAGAACTCCTGACATCAAAGTTTCACAAGGCCCAGGAGGACTCGGGAGATCGTTTTTGTTCAACACGCTCTCCTCATGTCGCACAAGTTAAATCTCCAATCGGATTTGACAAAGGCAGTCAGGTTTTCTTATTCCCACAAGTATGTGAAGCTACGTGAGGCAGGTTTTTGTGAGCAGAGAGATAGAGGGAGCGAATGAGCAGACATTAAAGTCTGTGTGCCAAAGGCAATGTTGGCGAATCCTAGTTCCCCCATGTCCCCTGGCAGGAAGACAGCGGGACACCACTGACGGTGGTACACTGTGAAATAAATTCCACTTTAAAAAGAGGAAAAAAAAAACACAAACAAAACCAGAGCTCTACACAGGCATCTTTTGGAGGTAGGCATCTTGGAATCCCTCTGATGTCAGAGTCTTTACACTAAGCGGGTGTCACAGTTGGACAATGGCGGTACGCTTGCGTGTGGCGCTTGCATCCGCCTGACGCGATCCTTTTTGTGACAGGCAACAGCCTCTCACTCTATTTTCAATGACATATAAATGAGAGCTGTGGATTTTTGCAAACCAAAGACGAGGAACGCTATGAATGGAGACGTGAGAGGTTGGCCGATGTTCTCAAACGTAACGCAACACCACACAGGTCACGGCACTGTACATGCGTGTCATTATTGATTTGCATTTAGTTAATTTCTTTTTTATCTTTGTTTGAAAAGCCAATGAATGAGTTTGAGTGGTGTTGGTTTGAGGGCTACGCTCAGTTGAGTATTGGAGTGATTCCCAGAGCCAGGGGTACAGCACAAAATTCTGTGCCCTATGCATCCATACCCTTTGAGGGCCCCCTTCTATGGCAGTTAGAGTACTGTTGGAAGGCCTCCCTGTGTTTGGGCCCTGGGTTATCAGTAGAGCTGGGATATTCTCTCTGTTAAACCCAGCCCACCCCTTCAGCAAGATCACACTTAATGACAGCAGTGCAAATGTCATCAGCTGAGTTCTTAAAAACAACTTTTAAAAACTCTTAAACCAGCAGTGTCTTCTCAGTCATTTGGAAGCAGTTTGGTTACGTCAGATGTGGGGCAAAGCACTGTCTGTTGTAAAGTGTGTAGCAGCAGCACGAGAAACGTATTGCAGCATCTCAGACGGAGGTGTGTAGGTGAGCTGCAGACGCGTATGGTCCTGTGAGATGTCCAAGCCAGCAGCAGCCCCCAGACGCCTGTTGAAAAGCAGATAACAACAGCAGGGTCATTTTCCCATTAGATACCATTTCATAAGGAGGGGACACGGTGCGAAGAAATTAGAAATGTTTCATATCGGCTAAGTTATGGTGCCTATATACACTGCGGAAATGCCTGGGTTCATCCACCCGCTGAATACAGTCTACCCCAGATATGAGTTACTGAACCGAAAGTATTTGCCAAAGTATCCATGTGTGACTTGAAAATAAATAAATAAATATATAAATTGTTGGCATGAATAAAAATAAATCCTTTCCATAAATAAATGTCTTCATTTTTTTTCTAAAAAAAAAAAAAAAAAAAAAAGACTTAAATTGTAAATCAGCTGCAGGTGTGACAAAATCAGCAACTTCGTTTTTAGGCCATATGGCCTAGCCTTGGCAATCAGCTCTGCCCTTACCACCGGTCCGCGGTGCTGCCAGACCGCGGACACACACACCACAGTTCCTGCAGGAAAACGCTGATGATGGCGCAGGATGTACCAGTGGTTGATGTTTTCAACAAGATTTTTTTTTTTAATGTATTCAAAGGGTATTACTTCCAATCAGAGTTGTAAACTGAGCCCAGAGAGTGGTATTTATAAATACGATTTTTACATTGTATTCAAAGGTAGTTAATAAGAATTATTTTAAAATATGTAGATTGATGACATACAAAACTACCCTGCAATTCATTTGCTATGTGTGTGCACATGTGTATATGCATGTAAACATTTACAGTGTTGTAAATTAAACATACATGTTTATCATAAACATTGAAATGTGTTTTAAATGTACAGTATATGATATTCAGTTATAATTTTTAAACTGAGTGACTATTGTGACTTTTTAAAACTTGTGCTTTGCAAATACATGGGTAAAAATTATGTATATTATTTAAGAAACTTTATCTTTATCCAAGTAGCTTCTTGGATATGTAGTGAAACGTTCCTATCAGGAAGAAAGAAGTCCAGCTGACATGATTCAGTTCCCAGACAGCTCTACCTGGATGACCGAGAATGTTCATTGACATGCTTAAGATAATTTCTGCTCTAAAGAACTGAGACAAAACAGTTTGTCCACCGCAAATCTGCAACTTCTTATATAAACGAAATAATTTACAACCTTAGGGCCGTACACCGTCAAATATTTGCAGGGTGAATTCAAGCGGCAGGCGTAATGTTAAGTCTCTAATGTGTGCAGGGATAGTGAAGTTTTAAAAATAGCCCGTAACTGCATGATGTTCCTCTCGCTTTGCGGGCTTTCCTCCCGTAATAAAACAAGAATTACTGGCTGGTGGGAACTTTGTCGTTTTTTCAGTGCTCTGTGATTTCATATGCTGTACGGGAGTACGTGATGAATATGAATCATGAATATAAATCAGGTATAAAAGTAGTGAGCGCCAACTCATGTCAATATCAGTTTGTGTCCAGACCCAGGCTGCTTCATATTGATGGTATGCGCTCTTGCAATGATCTAAGATTACATTGATTTTGAAATTTGAAGTTTAAATTACTTTTATGTGTGTCAGTTATTAAATGACGCGGAGGCGCCTGTATGGCAAATTGCTCGAGTACGAAACTCCAAGCCTGATCAAGAAAAACAGGACATATAAAACAGGAGAACATACTGTAGATTAAAGTTGAAAAGGGGTTGTCAAATGCTGATTTTTAATAATAATAATAATAATAATTATTATTATTATTATTAACATAGTAGTGGTACTTTAAATGAAAATAGCATTATAAGATGGAGAGTATTTTGATTTAGAAAATAAAATTTAAAATGTATCACTCAATGTCCAATCAATCAAATGTCCACTCCTGTTGCTTACAATCCACTAGAAATGTCAATTCAGTCTTGAGGGATATAAAAAATATAGAAAATAAATAGAAAAAAAAAAAAAATTATTTTCCCAAGAGCAAATCCTGAGAAGGACACAAATGACATAGCTTGTTAACTGTGACATACTGGGGGAGGGGAGGGGGGTAACCCTTTGTAAGTGGGGGGACATGTTACAATATAAAATCAGGGACTTGGTCATGATTTTATTGAGAACAGAAGTCTGGAGTATTACTTATGTTTGGTGTTTAAAATTTTATTTAATGAACTTTTTTTACATCGATACATAACAGTAACATAAGTTTAATGTGCTAGCCCAGGTCTTCAGCTACACAGAAACATTATGTGCTATTCACATAAATTTTAATCTTACAAATTTAGTAGGCTGTTGTCTTAAATTACAATTTTGGCTGTGTATGTCTAAGAGTGATTCATTCATTTTCCATGCCACTTATCCTGTTAAGGGCCACAGGAAGCCTGGAGCCCATCTCAGAAGACACAGCACCCTGGGCAGGGGACACCCAGGGTGGGGCGCCAACCCACTGTAGGGCACCTTGAAGACACCAATCAATCTAACCCACATGTCTATGGACTGTGGGAGGAAACTGGAGAACCTAGAGCACCCACCAAGCACAGGGAGAACATGCAAACTCAACACACAAAGACCCAACGTAGGAATCAAACCCCAGGCCTGGAGGTGTGAGACGACAGCGCTAACCACCACGCCACTGTGCTGCCTCTACTAGTAGCTTCTGAAACTCAAATTTCTTTAGGGGAGGTGGTCTTCTCCTTTGGGGACCACTTGATGCAGTTCAAACAAGCAGCTACAACTTTTGCGAGAATTTCCAGAGGAAGGAAATGTATGTATTACTCTATAACATTGTTAGCTGTCAGAGTAAGGATTTGAGGTAACGTGTAGTTCCTACTTGCCGATTAAACTGATGCTGTTGCACGCAGCAAAAGTCTACGTCTGTCGGTGCAACAGGCAGTGCTATGCACATTTGTTTCACATGGTGCATTGTAACTGATTACACTCCCTTTTAGCCCACTGATTGTCCCTTGCTTGAACACTCTGCTTATTTCACATTCTGCTTATTTCGTGTTAGACGTGACGACACCTTATAGTAAAAAAAATGTGGCTGCACTTAATACTAAACTATAAACATAAAAGAGGTCTTATTCAAATGTCTTGTGGGCTGGATCCAGCCTGCAGGTCGTAAGTTTGAGACCCCTGCTTTAAACAAAATGTGGGCTTACTGTGTGTAGAACATTTTTATTGTTATTATTTAATTAATTAATTTATTTTTCACTACGTTGCGTCAAATGTCAGCTGCATTTAATTTTGCATATTAAGCGACTGTCTTGGACGTGACACAAAGGGATGATGGGCAGTTAAAAGCTTGTTATCATTTGGAGATCAAAGGGCCCTTCTGTAGATCAGCCTGGTTTTCCTCTTTAGAATTAGCCTTGTGTCAGTGCAGCGTGATCAAGAAATGTAAAGAACAGCTTTGAAGCGCAATTAGTCCTCTCAGAACCAAGCGGAGCAGAAACGTATCGAATATGTTAGTTAATTGGTGAATTAATTGGATATTCATTGACCGTTTTCCATTTGTAAAAATTGAGCTGACAATTTATATAAAGGTTTTGTGAATACATCAACTAGGGCAGTGCTTCAAAGCTGTATCCAGACAGAGCAACAGTGTCAGAATGCTTGTATTTGCTTAGCACAACTATGGGCTGTTATGTAAACAGAATTTAATAAGAGCATTTTTTTGCAAGATAGGAGAGAAATAAGGAAAAAAAAACCTTTGAAGACGTTAGAAACTGAAAAACTGTTTGGCACTAAAAAGGCTGACATCTGGGCAATGCTTGTATATAGTATATCAGAACACTACAAGCCTTGTATACGAGGAAAATATTTAGTTAAACAACATAAACAACCTACACACTTAAAAATTACTTGCTTTCCCAGTAAGGGGCATTGCGGCGTTAAATGTCTTTTTGGAGAGCCGAAGGGAGAGTTAACAGTCTGTGCCAAAATTGGTTAACATTAGCGGAAGGGTCTACAAATGCATTATAACGATGTTTTGTTTGCCAGGCTATGATGTGCACTCTCTTGATTTCATCCAGATGAATTCTACCCTTTCAGATAAAATTCTTTTCTTTTTAAAAAGCCTATTACAGTACAGATTATCTCCCCCCATGACGAAATGGCTCCCGTTCTCATTAACTTTTATATTTACCAGGCTGCGAGCGGTAGGCCAACGCGTAACGTTGCGATTTTTTTTTTTATAACGCAATCTACTCTGTCAACAGCCCGTGTTTCCGCGGTCCAATTCCTGGTTCTTGTAAGTAACATCAATAAGCCACCCACCTCCCTCAGCACGACTCTGTCTCTGACTCATTGTTTCGAAAATTACAGGCTTCGAGGAGCCAGAGCGACATCGCAGGAAAATATAAAAGCATCGATACTTCTGACAGCCCCGTGACATTTTTCTGACAGTATGTGTGCATGCATTAAAATAATTTCCTTTGTGTCATCATAAAAACTGTGTGTGACTGTGGTTCACATGTGATGCTTTTTTTTTTTTTAAAAAGAATCAGTTGTGATAGGAATGCAACCAGGCCATACGTTTATGCCAGAGGAAACTAGTTCATAAACTGGTAAATGATAACTTAGCTCAGGTTTGTGTGTGGAGAACGGAACATGGTGGTGGATGGGGAGTGCCCCCCCAATATTTAGGGCTATGGTATAAATAGTTTTTTGTCCTCCCTAATATTAAGTTACAGCAGACTCAGGGGGGCGGTGGAAGGTGCAGGTGGCATGGTGCCGCCACATTTGAAATAACCTTGTCAAACTGCCCTGTGGAATATATAAAATGTGATGCAGGCTTGTATATGGTGTTTGTTCATGTATGGCATTGGCTCAAACCCTAACCCTAGCTCTAGTCCCTCTCCTAGCCTGAAACCAGGTCCACCACTGTCAGACCTGTGTCCACCACTGTCTCCCAATATCAACTAAGAACAAAAGACAAACCGCATATCTTAAAAGTGACGAGACCATCACATGGTCTGTGTGCGGACTATACGTTGCACATTAACAGGTCTCCGTTGGTCTCCGTTTGCGAACGAACCACTGTGCCACTGCCTTCAACACCCAGGAGATGGACGATGCGTCACTAACAAAGTTTCTGCTCGCTCGAAAAGGGCTCCGAATGTTAATGAAGACAAACAGATGCGCTGACTTCACAAACTGAATTATTCATGCATATATTCATGCAATCAAAGGGGCTGCCAAGCAAATTGGTCCAAAGCACTGGAATGCCATTTTAATTTATTAGCATTTATGTTTGGTTGTGTACCTGTAAGAAAGCACAAAGGTGCTATTCAGTTGCACCAGAGATCCGTTGTACTTCACAAATAACGCAGACATAAAAAAAAAAACAGTGTATGGGGCTGGAGAAAATTCTGAAATATATTTAGCACTATAATAAAGTTCTTTGAAATGTCATGGGACTGTCTTCTGTTATCTGGCTTTGCTCTTAGATCTGTTTGTTTTTCGTTAAGCTTTCCTGTAAAGTGCCTTAGGAGAAGACTGTTCTGAAAGGTGCTAAATAAAAATAAATTGAATTGAATCTATCTGCAAGATTTTAAGAAGATGTGTATTGTCCACACATGTTGTTTCCTGTCTCAGAAAATTATAAATACCTTGTTGCAACAAAACAATCAGTCCTCTGCACAGAGAATGTACTGTATTTCCATTGTGATTTTGAATATCACTATCTGAATTTATTGAGTACACACGCACATACGCACATGCACACACACACACACTTATCATTTTCAACATCCATATTTATGTAATGGAAAAAAAACATTATTACAATATTGTTGTCATGGTTTGAGTATTTATTTCTTGCAATAAAGGTTTCCTCTTAAATATTTCAGTGATAGATATTGAACAGGCTGTGCACATGAGTCCCTGTCTTCATTCTCATTTACAATTCAATCCCGAAAGATGCAGTAGGCAGGACTCTACCATACAGAACAAACTGAGAGAGCCTGAGATGATTACTTTCTTCCAAGTTCCCTTTGAGATGCTCTATACATCCATCTCTGTAGCAACCTTACACCGCAGCACGTGATTAAAGAAATTCATCACGTATTTAACAACAAACAAGAGAGAACGTGATAAAGCAAAAAAAATGTCCTTTAAGGGACGGGAATCGGGTCAAGTATGAGGATCACTCATGAGGAATTTGTTCTCAGGATTTAACCCATCAAAATGCAAGGGGGGGGGGCAGTGGGCAGCCATTTTTCAGTGCCTGGGGGCCTGGCGCAGGGTGTCTTGCTCGGGTTGGGCTGTGGTTTGGGCTGGGGGGGAGGTTCCCCATCTTTGCCTGATGCCCTACCCACTGAGTTACCAGACTGATTTAAAAAGCAAACTTCATTTTTAAACAAAAATCCTGGTCCTAGGACTGGACTGTGATACACTTATTCATAGCTGACCATGCTTTTAAAAGCTCAGGCAGACCACCCAGTCTTCTTTAACATCATCCATCCATGTATCATCCAATTTCTTATCAATTCCTGGATCACAGATAATTTGGCAGCCAAGGGTGCAAGGTGATTTTGACTCTTGTGTGCTTATGTCAAATGTATTTAGACCAAAAGTAAACTGCATTCCTCTAGTCACTGTCCTGCTATGTTAAAGGCAGGAACTCAGTTCTGAACCTAACCTTATTAATGCTTGCCACCACCTGGGGACCATGTGTTATGCGACATAAGTTCTTGAACTGTACTAACAAACTTTATTTCTATTTATTCTGTTCATATTAAAGCTTTTAACACCTCATTTCATCTTAGCGGTTATAAAAAAGCACCAGAGACAGGGTCAAGGCTATCTGCAGCCCAATCCAGGATAACCAGTTGTAAAACAAACAAAAAAATTAATGAATGATTAATGTATGAAAAAAGCGCTGTTTTGAAGACATTTCTGTTCTGTGTGGAGTCATTTAATCCCATCACTCTGACTGAACCCTTCATTGTGTAAAAGAAAAACCTGTGGAGTTACCATATGCACAGAGGACAGTGCAGAGGTAGTTAAAATTACACATTAAGTTAGATGAATGAATTACTGCAATCATCTGGAGAATTAAGCTGCCTTTAATATTTACAGGGCCGAAGGCTGGTGCTGCATTACTTATCTGTGGTCTTTGTTCAAAGCAACAGTCTTTCCTTACTGTTTCTCCCTCTCCTCCCACTGAAACAAAACCATAAATTCATCCATCACTAATTCCATGTTGTCTGTGGTGCCGGATCCTGTTTTACATTCACGAGGCAGAGTTACATGTAGAATCTGTTGTTGTCAATAAGGTTTCCAGCAAAAATGTGTACATTTTAAGTGCTGTGAGGGGGGAAAAACATGAAAGTGTTATCCTAGTATATTTACTTCATTTACCCCTCATTAAAATTTGCAGGGGAGCCACAGGGTTAGAAACCTAGGATAATTCCAAAAGCCTGTGAGTAAGAGGGACTCTTGTGAATTAGAACACAACACCATAACACAATATCTAATGTATCTTCCATGGATCACAAAACTTCTACTGGCAGACTTGGTTGTGGTGTTTTTATCGTCTCATCCAAGTGTTTACAAGCTGAACGGAACAGGTGAAATAACGACATAAATCCACGTCTCTACCGATGCTTAGAAAGATAAGCAAAAACAAACTGCCACGGTAATCACGATTCTGTAATATTTTTGACCTACATAAATATATTCCTAGACTCCTCTTCTCCACGTAAAAACCACAGGCGAGGTAATTAACATGAGCCACGTCTAAGGTACCTGCCTATGTCTCTATTTCTCGGTCTCTCTGGAGACGCATAACACAGATTGCCTGATATCGGGCGCTGGGACGCGTGTTTCACGGGGCAGCACGTTTGCCAACAAACACACGTGTCACTCCCCTCCCAGCAAACACAAAACGTTCAAATAACGTTATCTAAACGTTCCTAACGTTTTGTGTTTGCTAGGCTGCCTGATTTGCTTATTCTGTTGTCAGTCAACACTCTTTATGGCTTTCTCGATAACATAAAGTGACTTTGGTATTAGTTTTTTTCAACAGGTTATATCCGTGTCTAGATGTTCCTATGCAGTTTTTTTTGTCCCCATTAGTTTGTAGCGGCGCGCTGCCTGAACCACGGTCACAAGACAAGAACAAGGCATCACTCTTATGATTAGCAGGCTCCTGGGAAATCATCAGACCGACTGCCAAACTCAAACTCCCCTAATCTCCCGGGATGACTGCTGAATCTCTCCTTCCTGCAACACCAGGGACGAGACGGTTTGCAATTTTAGGGGCAAACTTTGTGGCAGGCAGCCACTGAGCAGTAGAATAAGCGGATCTGTATGCAACTAACGCTCGTTCCTCAGTAATGTTATTGACGTACGTGGACATGAAAGTTCAGGCGGTGACTACCTAGTTGACATTCATAAACGCAATCCGGGATTTCTTGTAATAACCTTAAAATGGCAATGTACCGATTTTCTGCTAAAATCGCCCCGCATAGCTTTAAATTGTACACAGAAATGGATTTAATGTAGAAAAATCAATTTCTCACGCAACTGCTGCTGCTTTCGCGTTAGACCACAATGGTCCGTTCACCGCCATTCTACTGACAAGGGATGAAAAGCACGTGGCTTTCCAGTGCGTTCATTCACTGCGATGACTTGTGCCTTTATGTTAAAGTTCCCTATTCAGAGAGAAACGGTTTCCCCGACACGATAACTGGAAAATGAGCACGTACACATTGGTATTTTAACGTTTAAAAGACAACGGCATCCTACGAAAAGATGCAGCGGTACAAACCAACATGCGGCGTGTGAAATGCGCTTTTCCCACGCATCGCAGGCGCACGTTCCGTTTTAAAGCCGCTGTGACCTTGTCATCCTCCGAAAGGCAACCGTGTAACGCTGCTCTCCTTCCTGAAAAGCGGCCGAAGTCTCGTCACACTCATGGCTATGCAGATTGCAGCATTAACTTTCTAACGTCACAAAGAGTTGTATTATTTTTGGAACAATGTGCCCCGGCTTACGCAATTTTCAAAGCGTGTTCTGTCTTTTGTTCCTTGCTTCAAACCTGCTGTCTGAATCAGTAGAGAAATAAAGGTTCTAAATTCAAACGCAGCATAATCAAGTTATCCGAGACAAACAGGACATCGTTTTATTCCAGTAAAACAATCATAAACAAATTGGTATAAAATCAGCAGTGGTGCCCCTCAGGGATTGGCAGCATTAGGCCCTCACGGGTCAGCTCGTTACCTGCCTGTAGTGCCAGTGTTGCACATAAGTAGCAGCTGTCAGGTCTGAAAAGCACAATTAAATAAATGCACATAGAAATTCTGCACCTTGACCAGCTCTGAGCGCTAATGAGGCCAGCCTAGGCTTGGGTGTTTATCCAAACTGCTTCATTTAGAGTTGCCTGGCATAAGTAAGTCACAAACTGCTTGCATAATGCTTGGCGTTTCATGGGCTGTCGAGGTAGTTTCTTCTCCTAAGACAGGATGCCATGTCAGAAGGTGAGAAGGTCAGAAGGGTTCCATCAATTATTTCTGTAGATGTGGTTTTCATCTCACGCGCTCACATGGCTGAAATTGTTAAAGGAAACGACAACAAGGTCAGTTTCAAGAACCACCGAGAAATGGGTTTTGCATCCCTATCTCCTGGCCTCAGAGGTCACTGTCCAGTGGAGTCTTCTAGATCCTTGTATGGTTGCACTGCGTAAAGTTAGTGGATGCACAAACAATAATCAGCGATGCCACGATACATTAATTGCAATAATTGCGTTGTGTTTGACAAATGAACAGTAAAAGAGATCACTCACCTCACCTCTCAAGAGCAGATCTGTCAAGGTTATCTCTGGGTGAGCTGTTTTCTCTCCAAATAAAAAGGCTGTGTACTGACAGAGATTTAACCAAAGATTATATATATCTATATATAAGGCTTAAGAACTTAAGAAATCTTGCCAAAACAAGGGATAATTAAGATTCAACACCATCTCCTAAACAGAGTGACAGTCCTAAAAATAGAACGAAAGAAAGTGAGATTTTTTAGATTAGAGCTGTTAGGAACAAACGACGGTCCCTAGATCATGGCCGACAAGGCCGGGGAGTTAGTGGTCACAGTCATGTGACACACAGTCGCTCGAGGCGGGTCCCTGCCATGGGCGGAAAGCAGACAGCTGCATCAAGGTAGGGTACCGCTCTGTCCTCCCAGGATACCGCCACGAGCCAGATATCTGGGCACCGAAGGCTTTCTCCAAGCAGAGGACCAGATTGCCTGACTGGGAGGTGAAAGACAATGAGAGACAGAAGGTTAAGCATATTTGATCACAAACCTTTAGGATTCAACAGCGCAAGGGTTTGGTTCCCAGTAGCCTTCAAGAAAGAAACAGCGGCAGCATGTTATTCTATCAAAAGGGCTCTGATTTTTTAATTATCAAGTTAACAGTAGTTTTGTCTGTTACCATGTTTACAATAAAGCAGCAAAACAGCAACTGGAAAGGAAATCAGAGAGCAAAGAATTCTGGATAGCCCGAATGTCAACGGCACAAGGCCTACTGAAGGTACAGGGTCTTAGTGTTATTGCTAAATTACTTATGTGATTGAGCTCCGCAAGCTGTCAGGATGTTTTGATTTTAAGGCATCTCCTAGTGTGGCCAGGCAGGAGATCAGTGAGGAAAACTCCATAAGGAGAAGTCATGAACAGGGATCTAAGGGGGTCAATGACCATGAAAAGTCCTCAGGTGGAAACTAGACTGCAGTCAGCCCAAATCTCCAGCCTCTGGAACTGGGACTTCAATTTCATCAGCCATGCTGTTAACACAGCACATGTCCGCTTCAAGTATTTCAGTTACAACACATTAAAATCATTGCAGTAATTATTATACAGCAATTATTATACACTCCTGCTAAAAACAGAAAAGGGTGGATAGCATTGTCAGATGTGACAATCCTGACACTCTTAGATTTTAATTGCCCGTGTATCATTTGTGTTTTCTCATGTGGGCTTAAAGGGTTCATATTTAGTATGATATTCACACAATGTCTTCTGTCATTTCTAGGATTGCTCATTTCTTTTAATTTTGTAACCTACTTTTCATTCCCCATGACGCACAACACACACACACACACACACACACACACGAGCACGCACAGAGCATGCCTCTGAACACAGGCTGTGCACATCAATAGCTGTATTGTCAATTGGTAATTATCTGCTTTTGTCCTGCCACCTTGAAGGGCTGCTGTTCCCAGTCTTTTACCCCCCCCCCCTCTGGAGTGCTCCAGGAGGCACGTAGTACCTGGCAAAGAGAAGGTGGGGGGGGAAGCCATCTGCTTCCCTGGCACATCTCAGACACTGACACAGAGCAACCAAAGACTGCTTTACGGTCTTATATCTGACATACGTCCCATACTGCTGTGTCAAGTAAATTAATGTTTCCGCTTCAAACACTCAGCAGGACGACATTTATATGTACAGAAACAACATTGCAGATCTTTATTCATTTATATAGTTGGTTATTTAAACAGGCCAGCTTTCAGTTAACGTTTAAAACTTTTTTCCTTTGGTTTAACCCTGCACTTTCTATGTGGCGAATTGTCCTGCTAACTGGAACGTTCTGTGGTATTGTCCATATGGAAAGAATAAAACACATAAAAGACGTGTTTTCTATTACTGCAACTTCATCCTGTCCAACATTCAGCCAGTACTTTGCTATAAATATCCAACATATTGCTGTAGAAAACTGGAAGCTGATCACACATTTCAGGCATTAGCCATGAGCTGTTAGCCGTGAGCTGTTAGCCGTGAGGTGACGAAAAGGAATCAGTTTAACTGGAGCACCAAAGTGCTAATGCACCGTCAGACCTCTGCGAGAGCCTTTTTGCTGGGGTAGCAAATTTGCCCTCACATCCTTGTTAGAAGGCCGTGAGGAGCTGTCCTCCCCAGAAGCTATGGAGAAGATAAAGGAGGTCTGTTGCTGACATTTGCTCTAGGGTTTAAATGCTTGGATCTCAATAACCGTGAAGGCAGGTCATACTGACCATGTCCAATCCCTGGGGTGAGCGCATAAGCAAAACTGGGGAAAAAAGAAAAAAGCTTAAAGATCAGGAGGGAACCTAAGACTTTATGCACCCCTAAAGCATGGGAATGTAGGTTCTGGATGCACTCCTTCAAAGATGAAAGATGAAATCCTTGTAATATTAGAGAAAGGTGTCAGACCTAATTCAGAGCTTCTCTGACATTTTGGGCATGGCATACAGAGCAGAATGCTCACATCCCGTGGACACGTGCGGTAGGACACGTGCCCATTTAACCACCCTCTGCATTCTTTAGAGATTGCCTTCGTTTACTAAAAAACACAATATTCCATCGAGTTTAACATTATGCTCTTCGACTGGACTTTCTGACACTGGAGCAACAGCCCAGCTTCATTGGATCCTCTCAGATTGGTGAAGCATGTGTAATGCTTCACCAAATTTTTCATGGCGGCATGAAAGCTCAAGACACACATTGACCATGCTGTTGGGGAATCAGTATAGTGTTCAAAACCCATTTATGAGGCAGACTGCTTGGGTTTTCAGCCTCTTTGCGATACCGGTCACAGCCAGCCATTATAGTCTATGGACCAAGTGATTTGGACTCAAAATTACAATTCAGGTTCTTCTAGGCCAATGACAATCATCATATGGATGGATGGCATTTGGACCTGAAGATCAGTGTGGACCTCACAATCCTCTCTACTGATCTATCGGGGGTTAGTAGCCACATTTAATTGAGGAAGCTAGTATTGAAGCATCTTACTCAAGGACATACCTGCTGGCTGTGATGGTGTTTGAATCAGGAAACTTCTGCATCCTATTCCTAGAGCCCCCAGGCCACTATAAGGACAAGGTTATTGGTTATCTCACTGTTTGAAAAACCAGATTACCATAGAGTCATACAAAAATTAATGTGAGCTGTCTGCTCAAGGAGTAATGAGAGACTTTTGGGGATGGACAGAGAGGGGTTTTGACTTGATTTCGAAACACTATTGAATATTGAAGTCAGCACAGAGGTTTTCATGCATTCATATCATTGCCTCACCCAAATGCATATTTGAACAACGCTGAAAAATGTTTTTTGACATGCAAATCACCCACAAAGACACCATCTGTCCCTTTGTGATTATCTGTTCATCAAAAGGATTGGGATAGAATTTCAGCTAAGAGTTTTTTTTTTTTTATTTGCTTTGATTAAAAACACGTTTTTTGTTTTCTCGAATTAGGCATTTCCAGACAAGCTGAAAGAACTGGAAATATTCGTTTAGGATACAGGTCTCAAAAATATATCGCTGGATCAATCAAGAGCCAACATGAACCAGAATAATCAATAATAATTTCAAGGGTTGAAATATTTAAGGTTTCGGCATCACTGGTGGATTATTTACAGGTCACATGGCCTGAAGGGTCACTCTAGAGATGAACAACAGAGAAGAGAGAGGTCTTTAATGTCACGTGACGTTTCCCTCCACAGCGCCGCAACACGGGCTGTGAGGCGATAAAGACGGCACGCGTTTTGCAGCGGGGTGCGTCGGTGGTGCCGCTTGCAGCCCGTGTGGGCTTCTGTTCTTCATCTCTTGGCCTGTCAATCAGCAGGAAGTGGAGATCTGTTTCAGTGACATTTGGAGCAAACCCGCTTCGCGCTAAGTGGTTCCAGAGGGACACAAGTGTCGGGGGGGGGAGGGGCTACCTGCTGGACCGAAGCTCTCACATCGCATGACGATGGCCTTATTCCTATCTTACCATAGTCAGCCTCACTAGATTTGTATGAAAAGACATACCTTTCATGGTTTTCGATACTCATTTCTGTTTTCTTTTAATTCCCCAAAACGCAAAATGTTATGCATCAAAACACGTAAATATTTCAACATTCCGTCGCTCTTACAGTAAACGCTGCCTGCCGTGCCATTGCTTCGCTTTGCACTGAAATATCAGTGATGGAAATCCTCTGTCGCGCCGTCGCCAAGGCGGCACGCTTTGGTCCCCTGTGAGAAACAGTTTTCAGCACTCGTCTTGACACACCTACAGGTTTGAGTCAAGGTTTCTGTACCTACAGAGCACATCAGTTATTTCGGTACCTAAAGACACAATCCCCTCGGAAGAGGACTGCGGCATGAATCTGCCTCTCTTTTGCCACCGTTTTCCCCTTCCACGTCACTCGCTCCCGTGTGCCACAAGCAAGTGCGGCATTTCACACCATCATCGTCCTCACCCAATGGAGAAAATCTGCAACTTCATCAACCAATTTCGATGAGAAAAAAAAAACATGCATACTGTGCACTTACCAGGCAGACATAATTATTCTAAAGATGTATCAGTAGCGTGAAGACAAGCTTCAGCCTGGCTCCTTATCCAGAGATCTACACTGTAGAAATATCACAGCAATTAACATTTCAGCAGCATGTGGCAAAGCTAATAGAACATTTGACCTTCTGAACAAGTAACACTTCCCACAATTCCCTCTCATTAGCCCGTGCTTCTACCACTCCACTTAGGCCGCGACAACTTCAAAGCACTTATCATTAGTTAATTGCCGCCGATAACACCAAAGCCACCAGCGGTAATTTAGGAGCCTGTAATGTGATACTTGTTTAAACGGTTCATTGAGGGGTTTGTAAAAGACAAAGGCCTAATGGTTTCTACAGGCCTGGACATTTGGGTCTGCATTTGAGACAGTAAAGACAGTGTTGTAGAAAGTAAGTCAAAACTGTCAACTACTAAACAAAACATTTGATAGGCAAAACTGAAAAAAATAACAATAATGACAAATATGATGATGATCATTATTATTATATTTTACAAATCTTTAGGGGTACTTTAAAAAGCATAGCCTGTTTTGGAAGATAACGAAACAGGAATTTAAATAAAATCGATTGCAAAATGGATTGGGGGTACAGAATGATATAAAGACCGCAACATGACATGTATAATACAGTCTGTAATTAAAACAGACAGTGCATTATTGATGAATAAACCCATTAATTACAGCACCACCAGAAGAAAGAAAAAAATTATTGTAATCTGATTAAACTGAAATAAATGTACACACCGTTTTGTTTGAGAAATGTAAGGTGTTCTGCTTTATGGCAGTCAGCAAAACATTCAGATGCTGTCTGTTTCATTAATAAGAAAGATCACAATGAAATATTGTTGGGAATCTGCAGAGTACAAATTCCACTGTATTCATGCCAGATCCTCACAAGGGAGCGACAACTTTTGGCATTCAAGTAGCGGCCTACATAAACGGATGGAGCAATGCTCTGGGGCAGCGTGCAACGTTTGGAGATGCAGCCCAGAAAAATGACAGCAGTCTGTTAGAGGTACAAACCTTCCTGGTGATAACTGGGAATTGTACAAGATGTCCCAGTTATCCTCCGGGCTAAACCAAGGGGGACACTTGTGACTGAATGAGTGCAAGACTAAAGTTGCTGGGTGTATAAGTGTGTGATGTGTGTGTGTGTGTGTGTGTGTACACCATCTTTGTGTGTGTGTATTCCATCTTTGACACTCTCAAGTGTACAATAACATGACTATCTTCTTTTGTGTATGAGCTTGTTCGCAAACACACCTCGACGTGCGTAAAACAGGTACTCCTCTAAGTGCCCGTTTTTATGGCGAGCGCGCGTTTTTAACGAGACGGGGTTTTTGTGACCTGCCCAACTCCCCGGACTTAAACGCGCTTCACGTCGAAACGTTCGCCGCGGGAGGAGGGCCTCTGGAGAGGAGCTGTTAAAAAGTCCAATTTCAAGTTTGGTTGTTCACACGGGGAGGAAATCCGCCAAGCGAAAGATTATTTTGTGAAGATTCAATTTGAGATATCCTCACGGAGAAGCAATGTTTTTCATAAAACAGATGAACTGTCCATTCGGTTGCAATAGATGCCATATAACACCAGATGAGAGCAGATGATATGATCATAAAAATATGTAGGTGTTTATTTTAACTCGTAGCGCATACGATTGTTTTTAAAATTAGATAGTGTTTAAATGAATACATTAAACTGTCATTGCGTAGTTTACATTATACTCATGATAAACAAACAACTTTATATGCATGTGAGTGTGCGCATATCCGTAACTGAAAGGTGAAGTCTGTGCGAGGATAAAAGGCTGTGTACTCAGTCGAGCAGATTAAACAGCTGAGTTTGTATAATGGCAAACGTGTAAGAGGTCTTCTTCTACACCAAAATCTGGACATGGCAGGTCACCAACGTATAGAGGAGTGTGCTCTGAGTTTTGTATTGCTAAGCTGTGGGTCTTTCTGTTTTCTTCATGCTAAGCGTAAAACCACCATAAACGTACAGTGAGAGTGACGAGCAAAATACTTGACGGTAGGGAAGGTGTTTTGAAGGCCGCGATGGGCAGGGCTGCTACACACCTGACCAATAGGAGCTGGTTACATCTACATACATTGATGGATGCTGAATGTTAATTCCACCACAATGCACTCTGAGGCCTCTTTTTCTGGTGGCTCAATGGGTACAGCATCAGGCTCGGATGCAGAAATCTCCTGGCTCGAATTCCAGCACAGCCAGGTATGTCCTTAAGCAAGACACTCGGTGCTAGCTCCCCGGGCACCACATGTGGCTGCCCATTGCTCCCCTTAGGGGGATGGGTTAAATGCAGAGAACAAATTGCATTGTGACATGTATGTGTACCATGTATATGTACACAATGACAATAAAAAAACTATTATCATAAGTTAGAATATAAATTGTCATACTCAAGACCTCTGCATGCCAAAAGCGTGTCCTTGCTGAACACAGTGACTGTTTTGTAATGGGTCAGCACCTTTGACCACACTTTCTCCGCTTCTATGGTGGTATTTTGGCCTTCACCTCACCCATTCTCTGAATATTCTGCTCAAGCAAAAGCGTGACCAGATATCTCTACTTGAGCTTAAACAGAGGGGTAACAAAAGGTCAATGGAGTGAAGCAGTGCGCCATGCCTATCAGTTAACACTTACCCGGGATGGTGTTCTGCTCTGGGCTGTGTCGGACGTACGACTGCCAATCACACCCCTCCGCTCCTCCCTCCACCTCTTCTCACTTAATCTCCATCTTCATCTAGAGCAGAATTAGACACAAAGGAGTGGGGGGGTGCGAGGGTGTCAACAGAGAAACAGACAGCCTCACACACTGCCCCCATCGTTCCGGCCCTCCCTCAGGTGGGATAGAGATGTTTTGCATTAACAACACACAGCTTGTCTGTACGGCCTGCCCATACTAAACAGCCTTTCTGCTCTCTCTAAGGTATGCTTTTTTTTGGCGTTTCTGTTCAAACCTCCAGTTCAGTTTGGCTTCATCTGCAGAAAAAACCAACTTGCTGTAAACCATCCCGCCTGGCCCTTGTAGTTCATCCCTGCATATCACAGCAGGCTGGGAATCTTTACAAGTTCTCTCGAACCGGGAGGATTGAAGCCTGATGTGCCTGCCTCGGTCTGGGTTAATACAAACAAACATCCACTCACTAACTATACTGCCTTATCCAATTCAGGGTCGTGCGACAAACAAACATCCATCCACCCTTCCATTCTCTATACCACTTGTCCAATCCAGGGAAGCCTGGAGCCCATCCCAGGAGGCACAGGGCAGGGGACACCAGGGCAGGGTGCCAACCCACCACAGGGCAACCAATCAAACAAACAAACAAGACAAACAAACAGCCCACTGAAATAATTTGCAGCAGTCATTTTCTTGACCTACTTAGCAACCTCAAATTGATTGCCAATAACCGCCCCCATGCTCTTTAGCAGCTCACCTCATAGATACCCAGTCTGTCAGGCAGCGTCTGGAACAGCAGGGCTTGTTTCAGATGCAAGTTGAACTTCTGTCAGAGAACCATGAATTGCATTGCTATCAGCGTTTACCAAAGGTGCTGAAATCCCCGAAGATGGGTTTAGGTGCGTTTGAACGAAACTGTTAAGATTCAGATGACAGATTTATAATTGATATGCATGTCCTTTCATTAAACTGCAGCGGCCGTTCAGTGAAAACAAGCAAAACACAACAGATTGTGTCGTCTGAAGCATGCTGAAATTTAAAGTCATCATGCTGAGTTCTCTTAGCTATTACCGCACAGTGAGGACAGGCGAATGGTGGCGTCTGTGTTTTGATTACCTTTCTGAGGAACTAAAAGGAAACCATTGTCCGCTGAAGTGCCGATTAATTGAATCTGGCCAAGTATAAAGCAACTTATTTAATGGGAACACAGAAACAGATGGAAGTAAGAAATAACCTGCACACTAATTAAAGCGTTTCAATGGGGCATATCTTAAATATTTTTCTTGAAGTTTCCTGTCTGTGATGAATATTCTGCCTTTGGAAAGAACATTCATCCACGAAAATAAGGCAGCATAACATATGTTGACAGCTTCTATATGTGAACAACGAACATCTCTGGGGAGAGAGAGTGCTCCTCAGAAACTGAGGTAATAATAAGGTTAAGATAATAAGATATTATGTCACAGACAATATGTGATCTGATGTTGAAAAAGAAATAATGGTGCTGGACTTCTGTTGGAACAGCACTCCTCTGACAGGTCTCCTCTGTTCTTTATCTGCTGAAGAGTAAGTTCAGTTCAATGAAGTGCTAAATCAAAGATATAAATTGGAAGAGTGAAATGTCCAGCTCTAGAAATCTGTAGTTAACCAAGATGGGCCTATCTTGCTATCCAGCAGGTTAGCTTTGCCTTTTTCTATACAAGTGTTTTGTGATCATTGTATATGGTACATCCATGAGTGTAGATTGTGTTTCAGGTTTCCTGTGACTGTCATGTGACCCTCTCCTGCCCTCTTGAAAACCACGTGATTCCTGCCATTGCGTTGGATCCTTTCATGTTTTAAAGAAGAAAGAATTAGAACAGTTGCACTGGATGGACATTAGTTTGTGCTTGCTTAGTCACTGGTAAGAAGTAAATATTGTATTGTTTGACACTTCAAATTCTGTTTGGTTTACTCAGAGAGTTATAAAAGTTAGCCTGCACTTTTGGCTTTTCTATTTGGTGTTAGGTAGATGGTCCCTCTGTGTGTGTCACAGGGATGGTCTTGTCCTGTCTAGTTTGGTATAGCTCTATGTGTCCTGTCTGGTCTGGTGTTCATGTTAGCTCTATGTCAATGTTTCTTACCCATTATCTTTGATTGTCTCCCTATGTACATCGGGGTTGATTTCCCTGCCTTCCTATATTTAGCCTGGTGTTTCCTTTGTTCCCTGCCAGTTATTGTCAGATGGTATGTTAGATATTCCATGTAGGTCCTTAGTGCTGTGTAGATGATTCAGTTGTTAGTGTTCTGAAATTATACTTGTGTTCCTTATCCTATGTTAATTCACTTGTGATCCTTTGCCCTGTTCCTGTGTTGACTGTGCTATACTTTTGTTTCACCCAAACCTTCTGTCCGTATTTAGACCTTGTCTGCCTCATCTATGTTTGACTGCTTGTTCAACATTACAGTGTATACTTGCCTGATATTTTGTTATTGTGACCTGGTAGACATTTGAAGTCTTAGGAATTATTGCACTATCCATCTGTTTTCACTGTTTATTCTACATAAATATAACAACCCTAAATTCTCTCTGTGTTTGTACCTAGTTTTCCCTGATCCTTCACTTATATCTCTCATAATTTAAGTCCCCTCACCCTTCATTTAAAGTATTAATTCAAACCATTCTTTTAACAAAGAATGCAGCATTTTATATGATTTTTTTTTATTATGTGTTAACAGTTTAATATGAAACAGTTTAATATGAAATCTCACTGTCTTTTATGTACAATTTCACTTCTCAAATAGATGATTAAGTATTAAAATAGAGCCCATCTCTTTGATCATTTTATTTGTTTTTTTTTTACTTCTTTCATTGTTATTTTGCTGTCACCTTTCACATTCTTCAGAGAAACAGCTCCGGTGCTTATTGCATTTCTGCAAACACTGCAGATTTAGGTGAAATTTATACAGAGATCTCTGCTTCCCTTCATAATTAGGAGCTTCGACCTGTCAGAGAGTGCAAACACATAACACCACACCGTGAATCTGCCCGTGAATTTAAGATGACTACTTTTCCTTGTGGTGATCTGCTAGAACCTTGTAGATGCGGCTCGGCCTGGGAGTGTGTTTTCCAGCCTGGCTCTGGACCAGGCTTGAAAACACAAAGTGATATTCAATAAACAAAATCAATGAATTCCAGTCACAGGAGACACGAATCCCAGGTGTTCAGACTTGCAGCTCTGTTTCATTTGCCATGGGAGATTAGGGCCCTGATGAGGATATTCCTCATAACCTGAATCCTAACCTGAACATCGCTGCTCATAACCTGAATCCTAACCTGAACATCGCTGCTCATAACCTGCATCCTAACCTGAACATCGCTCCTAATAACCTGAATCCTAACCTGAACATCGCTCCTCATAACCTGAATCCTAACCTG
>JABJVR010002228.1:42058-55198 GCA_025773905.1 Chitala chitala
TGAATCCTAACCTGAACATCGCTCATAATAACCTGAATCCTAACCTGAACATCGCTCCTAATAACCTGAATCCTAACTTGAACATCGCTCCTAATAACCTGAATCCTAAATTGCATGTCACTTCCAGACCAAGGAAGGTATATAAATGAATGAAATTCAAATTTACATTGAGAAGCAACAAAGTCATGTTATGAAAATCAGTTAGGTGTTCTAAGAAGAAGTGGGTGGTGACAGCAATTATTATAACATAGTTATTGAATGATGATCTCCAAAAAGAAAATGGTCATATTTCTCATGACCACACCTTTGTGGCAGTTGACAAAGGAATATTCAATCCCAAACATACATCCTAATTCTTTTTTACGTGAAGGCAAGGTTTTTTTCTGTGAATCTGCTCTGTCATGAGCTTACATGTAGCGTGATATTGATGAAGTGCTTAAACTTTACTGAACACATCGCTCAGATCCTACACTGACAAAATGTCTCTGAACTGACTTTAAAAATGGCTATAGCCCACATATATTATACTTGGAAAGCAGAGGTAATTCATAAATGCTAAATAGCATCTCACATGTTTCAAACTGAATAGCCACTGTGTACAAGTAAAAATAGTGAAACAGACTAGTGTGTTGTGATGTTTTTTGTTTATTTTACTTGAAACAAACCTCACTGATTCATCTGTAGTGTGTGGGTGAATGGTCACATGGTCATTCTTTTTATTTTCCATTTATAATTTGCTGGATTTCAATTCCATCCACAGCAGAATAAATCATACGTCTACCAGTAGAAAAAAGGGCTTTTTGACTAAACAGCATTGACTGACCCGGGCACTAAAGACACTACTACAATTCTGAGAATAATATGCAATGCTACTATTGGCACAATTTTAAACGTGTTCCAACAATAATCTCCATTTTCTCTGCCTTTTACCTTAAACGGCGAGCGGAACCAGTACTGTGGATGTTTTGCAGGCAGTTGCGGTCAGGGTGTCCTGCCTTTCTTTCAGCATGTCTGTGAGTAGAGAAAATCAACTAAATATAAAAACACGCGAACAGCACGGTTTTTTTCCACTGAATTACAGTAACAAGGGATGGCAGATTTGGGTAATTGTCAACAGCCAATCAGTAAAGGTCATTCCAATGATTCCCCGTGTCTGGATCTGATACAGAATTCATCTGAAATGGCCTTTTCAGAGCACTAATTTGAAATAATTTGAACTTTCACAATCACCTAGAAATCAAATCATCTAATTTTCCTCTCTTCAGTCATTGTGGAGCTGTCGCCATAGAGACGGACGCAGCGCTAACAGAGGTTGAATAGAATGCGGACCGTTCGCTCTGTTCTACCGTGGAACGTTTTAAAGTGTCACTATAGAACTCCGACCTGTTGAGGCTCGTTGCTATAAAACGAATGGAACATGAGACGCGGGTGAACATCTGTGACGTATTGAAATCAGCCCTTTTATCATAAATATTATAGGCTGTGTAGGCTGTGGTAAAATAGCTGTTCACGTATTAGTTTTTGTGAGCGCAAACTTAATTTTTATCCCAGAAAAGGCACTGTCCATGTGCTTGCGATTAAGCCTGCCATGAAAACTGCGATTTATTAACACGCAAAATTAATTAATCAATAAAGCATTGCTGTGCCTGTTTAAGCGTTTCTGACTCCGGTTATTGCGGCTGCACCCGGCAGACACAACCCTAAGTTAAACGCACCGCTTTATCTTCAGCCAGCTGCGCTCCACCCTCCGTTTCTTCATCCTATTTTACGCTCTCCTGATCTGTTTCCACTTAAGCATCTGTGAGACGGTCCAGGCGATCATCCATCAC
Source organism: Chitala chitala (assembly GCA_025773905.1). Classification (NCBI taxonomy): domain Eukaryota; kingdom Metazoa; phylum Chordata; class Actinopteri; order Osteoglossiformes; family Notopteridae; genus Chitala; species Chitala chitala. Next base: position 43,888 of record JABJVR010002228.1, read on the forward strand.
AGGAGGACAGCTTTATGAAGATGGAGCATTGTCTTACACATTTTTAACGGGAAGTCCATATGGGACCCCGGCACAACTGAACAGGAGCACCGTGCCAACTGTTTCCTGTGCAAGAAAGGTTGCAAAAGGAACATCGTCTTTAGACTATTTCTGGCTCATAAGGTTTTTTTCATGCAATTAAAAAAGCAGGTCCCTTTATTTTAGTTTTATACCGTTTATAAGATTTTACATTATTTCACGTCCATAATGTTTGAAACAGTAAAACAGCCTTTTAACGGAAAGCTTTTTCTAATATTATTAATTACACTTTTGTGCCTGTCACTTAACATTTTTTTTTTTCAGAACCAACCGCTTAATTTTAGCCTTTTGTAAATTCACTTTTCTTCTCTTAATCTTACGCGTGCTCGAATTCACCATGTTTAATGGTTTAACGTGTGCGTTTACCTCGTGCATGGGAACACCCCCCCACCTCGGGCGTTTTCCTGTTTTTCCCTTGACCATTCTCACTGTGGCAGTTCCTATCTGATAATAATGTCTCGTTTGTGTGGTCACAGCATGCACCTGTGTTCCTGTTAGCACCAGCGGAACACAAGGTGCTCTATCATTATCTCTGTACCTGTCTTACCTGTGATTATCTTGTCTTGAGCTGAACCTGGAGCAGCTAGCACCTGTCCTGCTCTAATCAGGGCCGTCCTCAGTACTCGCCCCTTTCGTTAGCATTAGCGGTGCTCATGTGTTGCTGTTTTCTTTGAAAGTAAATGTGGCAGTACAAGCTGTAGCACATTTATCTCTCTTGGGTGAGGGTTGTTTGGGTGGGTGGGGGTCTGAGGGGGTTGGAGGGGAGCAGTGCAAGAGGCATGCTGAAAGAAGTCCTGCCTCCTGGGACAGGTTGGTAGGACTCTGTGACTCAGTGATACTGGTCATGGATCAGCGGAAAACCCGGGGGGGGAGGCGCTTGCTGAACATGATCGGCTCAGACTGCTATTCATTGAGTAACCCCTCTCCCCCCACTTCCCACGGGCAGACCTGCAGGGCAGAATGAGAAACGAGAAACGTGTTCACTAGCCAAAGGTCAAAGGTCCAAGCTGTGCTGCTCTCATGTGGCATGTAGTTAATGACAAGCCCCTCACAACGGTGGTGTCCCAGAACGCCGAGCAAACACAAGGCAGGCTTAAAAAGCAATGACAGCACCTCGCACTGTTAAACACCAGTGGCTTTAACAAAAGAGGGGCCGTATAAAAAAGGCCAACGGCTCCTCTCCGTGTGTTATTAGAGCAGGTCCTGATTCCTTGTTCGGGCCAGCAGGGGCATCTTCATCACCAGCAGACGACTCAGGCTGATGGGCGTCAGCTGGACGTCATTAAGCGGCCATTCTTGCACGGCAGTGGATTTTACCCATTTGACAATACGATATTTTGTTAGTCATTTTACCCTCGCGTGACATTGAACACTTTTTATAACATACTTTGGCTTCGCTTGCGGTAATGCGGTAAATCCACAAGTGACATTATTTTTTAATGTGGGTTCTTAGCAATTAATTTCTGTACTTGTGAAATATATAAACTATTCAATGTTCCTCCTGTCAGTGTTCAATGTATTTCAGAGGTTAGAAAATAAATCCTGCTATACTGATGAAACTCGCTGTAAATTAATGCTAAAAAGACAATATGTAGACCAATTAAGTACAAACCACTTTCACTTGTAAGTTCTTATTTATTCCGTCCAGGATCTATCCTTTACAACTTCAGCTCCATCTGCATGCTTTCTAATCCCAGAAAGCAAGGCACATGTACCCTAGACAGGGTACACACACACACACACACACAGAGATACGAACACACTCACATGTAAGACAACTGCTACACACTGCTATCATTCAAATCCACAACAATGGGGGGTTAAAACAACAAATCCACCACAATAAAATAATTCTGAAAGTGTTTGTTACTTGTTGATGATTGTTGTTGCATTTCTGCGTCTGTGTACAACACTGCAAGTTTTACATTAGAGTTTGCAGCTGTTAGTACAATCTCAGGTCAGACTCTGGCGTGATTCTAGGATTTTTAAAAATGGAAGATCACAAAGGGGCTGTGTTTAACATAGAGTGGCCAACCATATGTCATACACTGATACGCAATTCTTTTCAAAAGCTACTAATGACTGACAGGAGCATGGCACTAAAGGGCCCAATCAGATTTCAGATGTGGCCAGAGCCCCTGTAACTTCGCCTCTAGATAGTGAGACTGTCACAGCCAGGTAGGATAGAATCCTTACACTGATCACCTTATTAAATGTTTCTTCAGTGCAAATATTTGCAATCGACCAAACTTACAATATAGACCCATTTTCACTTTGCAAAGTCTTTACACAAGGACACAAGACATCCATAAAGAATGATGCCTTTAGCATTCCCTGTTTTTGCAGCCAAATTATACTTTTCTTGCTGTACTTCATCCTTCACGTTGTGCTCATTACAAAGTTCCTCTAATTCTTCTTCCCTCTGTAATGATTTATTACGCGTGGATTTCTGGGAGGATGAGAAAATCCATCCCGTATAATCTTAGTAATGCAACAAAAGAACTGGTGTGAAGAAGTGAAGTTTCTATGAGCTCATTAACTGTAATTGTTGATTGCTTAAACTCATTACTGTTACTGGATTTAATTATAATGATTGTAGGACAATTGTTGTATGCATTATTTTCTGTTTCTCATTTTTGAACAATGATTCCTAACTGTAATGAAAGGAAGGTGATATAGATGTTCAGTCGCACAAACCACAAAGGGGTGAAAATCCTGGAAATAGACTGTAACCCCAATGACACGTCTGAACCGTTCAGCACAAAGCCCTGCTGATGTGTTCTGTGGCTTCTGTGTCATGGCTGTGGATGATCTAACCCTGTCTATGTGATTATTCAATGTTGTCTTGCCAAAGACGTGCTTGCAAAATCGCCAGACTTAAACTGTCTGGATCTAGACTGTCTATAGATCAAGACTGCAATCCTGTGGTCCAGACTGCCCCGTGGGTCTAGGCTGCCTGTGGGTCCAGACTGCCCTGTGGGTCCAGGCTGCCTGTGGGTCCAGACTGCCCTGTGGGTCCAGACTGCCCTGTGGGTCCAGGCTGCCTGTGGGTTCAGACTGCCAGGGCTCTTCAAAACCAGCTAGGAAGAAAAAACCAAAGTCATACAGGAAGCAGGGAACATTGCCTACCTCTACTGACTGAACCTCACCGATGTGGGTTTGGTTTTGAGGAAATCCTGAGTTTCAGGTCACTTCTGCCAGTGTTGAATTGGGTTTCGGAGTCATACCAGGGCATCTTAAAAGTAGGACATAGTTCTATCTAGTTTCCTAGGATAGAAATAACAGCCAGCAGTACTGAACACTGAGCAGTCTCAGCACTGAACACTGACCAGCCTCACTACTGAACACTGAGCAGCCTCAGCACTGAACACTCAGCTTCCTTTCAATTTGAGCACCAAAGGCCAATGGCTCAAGCAAAAATGCAGCATTAATCTCATTCCGTGAACCGAGGGAACCAGCCAGGAGATAAATAAAACAAAACTGGGAAAGAGCCTCCACACAGATATGATCTGGTAATCATATATCTCCCTGCACAGGTGGAAGGCTATGAAAATACTTTCTTCAGGAAATACAGACAAAATTTCCATACCATTAGCAGCTGTGGCACAGACATGGATGAAAATCACCCGGCTCCAAGCCTGGCAAATAAGGTTATTGTTACACGTGTGAGCAAATGTTCTATCTGAATAAAACACAACACAAGAAAAAATAGAACACGAGGCTTTTGGGAGCCGAACTGTGGAAGCACGGATCACACTCGTTTAATTTTAAAAGGTAATAAGTTTCACTGTCAAAAATAAAACCAATATAAATTGAGTACAGAAATGTGTAGAGCAGAGTATATGAAGTAAAGTATTCAATTTGATGTCTGGGTTTTCTCTGGGTTGTCCAGTTTCCTCTCATAGTCCAAAGACATGCAGGTTAGCTTGATTGGTGTTTCCAAATTGCCCGTAGTGTGTGTGTGTGTGTGTGTGTGTGTGTGTGTGTGTGTGTGTGTGTGGTGGGTTGGTGCCCTGCCCTGGGGGGCCCCTGCCCTGTGCCCCTGTGCTTCCTGGGATGGGATGAGAATTGGATAAGCGGTATAGAGAAAGGATGGATGGATGGATTTTGATGTCTGTGCTGACAATTTTGACAACAGTGTAATGTGTTTTTCTATTTCTTCTGTCTCAACATTCACTTTTGTCACGCAGATATAAAAGTGGACTCAAGGTAACAGAGTGTTGAGGTTGAGTCTGAGAGCATTTGAAAACGAGTTTGCACCCCCCCACTGCAGTGTAACGGCAGCCCAAAAAAAGTTGCCGTAAGCCAAGAATACTGCTAGTCTCAAACCACCTCCACAATCCCCACCCCCCCACACAAAGGTGGACGAGGACACAGGCGCCCACCTTGTTGCATGACTTTAAAGCCGTCATCGTCAGCTGACCAGAAAGGTCCTTGATCGGAAAATTTCACATGGTAATTAAGTCAACCTTTCATCGGGCCTGGCAAAGCCTGCTCTTACACAACATTTTCCAGCCTGGCACCCTGCACAGAATCAGGAGGAAAGCTGAAACTCACCTCCATTTTATTTATTTATTCACTGCTCTATTTTTATCCTGCTCCTCTGCGGTCTTTTTAAAACATTTATGAAATTCTGAAACGTGTGTGTGTGTGTGTGTGTGTGTGTGTGTGTGTAAGTGGGTAGGAATGTTTTAATCTTTGACTAACAAATTAATCACAATATTAATGGCCCATTTTATAAACATTACCCTAACAGAATTGGGTCGTCCTAAGATGGCTTTGATGTCGCCATTAGTGTATCAATTTTTAAGTGGATATTGGCAGACTTAATACCCTGTGCAGAATTTTCCAGTTTAACAAAAACGTGGCTTCAGCACCTCGTCCTACTGTGAATAATTTACTGATTGGGCTGCCCTCCAGCTAGGGGCTGATCATCACCTCCAGGACTGAGGTGAAATTATGCTCCTTGTCAGTGATGACTAATGAGTCCATTGCATACTGGAACACAACACAAACCCACAGATTTTGCAAACCCCCCCCCCGCCAGTTCATGAATGGGTCACCCCAGTTTTGATGGTTCACTCCATACACGGTATGTCCACATATTGCAATATTTGGGGTGGATCACCGTGGAGTCTATTTCAAATCACAGGATGCGGTGTGTCAGGTGACAGGAAGCCAGACAGAAGGTCAAAGGTCGTTACCATGCTGACAAAAATGCTTTCTGCATGAACTGCAGTTTTTCACAAGAAATAACTGAATTAAATATGTTACACTAGATCTATAGTATTTAATGGGCATCTTGGCATTTTGCTGCAGTCACACAGGCTGAAGAGGGCTGTTTCACTCTTATAAGGTTCGGTTTAATGGGCTGAATTACACAAATTATGTGCTGTGAACTCTGCTTTATTTCAGACTGCTCTCCCTCCAGGCCTCACCTCACCTGAAAAAGATTGTTTTGTAGCCTTAAAATAGAACGTACTTCTACCCACTTTAAATATGCACTACAAGAGGATGTAAGCTGCATGTATGGTTAAGAGAGGACATAATAAATGTTGAAAAGCAGCCATGCATGCTTACGCCCTGACTCAAGCATGCTGACCCTCCCTAATGGGATGTGCAGAAGCATTCAGCTAATGGGTCTTAAAAAATGCACTATGGAGTAGACATCAGAAACCGTGTTTGTGATAATGGTTTATTTTAAATGATTTTCTGGAGGCTACTGTTTTATATCTACTGTGCAAACACAAAGTTCAGTCAGCAAACTCATTATTTATTTCTTTCTAATGTGTCTTTGAAGCCAAACCCCTTCCGTATTTTGTGCTCTGGAACAGTCCCTACGCCACTGTTCTCGCATTCTGTCCTAGTGTTTTAAACGTGACATGACGGTTATCCTTAACTTTTACAACAAATTCGCAGGCTAATATCCACTGATTTCCCTTAGAAATTATTTTCGATGCTTCACAAAACAAGCACAACGTTAGTGGGTTGGAGGATGGGTGCCGAGACTCCAGCGACAGTGGCACCAGCTACTTATGGCAGACCCTTGGCACTGCCACTGGGTGGCACACAACGGGCAAGAGAGAGGTATTAAAAGAGGTGTTTCCCCAAAAGGTCTAAGATATCCTTAGTCGGACATCAGACAACGGAACGACTGCTGAAGGAGCCGCGTGCTCCCGTGGAAACGGGATTGGAAAAAAAAGTGATGAAACGCGCCTCTTTTGCGTGAAATGTTTACCGTCTATAAAACACACCGTCAGGTGTCCCGCGTGATGGATAGGCAAGCTTAGGTACTCAGCAAAACCTCCCGCTTGTCCCCCCCCGTTCGAATAGCAACGTTCAATGTCCCTGTTTTCTCGGGGACCCCAGGCAACAAAACTCGCATGGTTGGCCCTGATCTCTCAGAGCGGAGCGCTTTTACGGTTTTTTTTCTGTCATCAAAACCAACAGAAAGACGATGCCTTGAGCTTTGTGGTTTTCATGTAGAACTCAATAATGAATGCTACAGGTGTACATCAAGACATCCGAAGTGCCAGACCAGCTAATGCTAGCACCAAGCCAGGAAAAAGCTGAGATCTTATCAAGAATCTGTCCACCCTGACATTTAAAATAAACAAATTAATTAACGTTTTTCCTTTATATAAAAGCTGCCTAGTAGTGTCTTTTTTCACCTGAAGAGTGTTGTAAACTGCTTTCAGTATGACTGGGTCGTACGATTCTATGCTATATCACATAAAATGCTGCAAGCAAATGCCGATTTGACCATTAGAAATTTTGTGCGTTATAATTTAGGTCTTTCTGACAGTAATTTTACACGTGTTAGCGAGTAATCTGAAAATTACAAAAAAAAAAATGGTTCTGCACCTTTAAAAATCTTGCTGGAAATGGAATGCGCGCTATTAAAATTGTAGGACAGGAGCACCTCCTGTACTTTTGGAGAACGACATCTAGTGTGGACACTTGACTTCAGTGGGTTTCCCCTGCGCGATCATTGCGGAGGGCCGGGTTTGGATCCGAGTCACGTGACAGGTCCGGAGAGCGAGCACGACAGAGAGCCGCTTTATTTCTGCCCGCACCGCCATACTGTATTTTGTGTTCCAATCTAATTTTTATAGCATCCTTTTACTCCCGATCGGTGAGTACATTTTCACTGCCATTTTGTAAAAAAATTTTTTGGTCTTTTTTGTTTTGCGTTTTCCTTCTTTTGCTGTTGTTGAGGGATGAAAAGGGATGGCTTTAGCGTTTTTTTAACCCCCCCACCCCCTAGGTTTCAAGTTTTTAGTATGCTGTGGTTTGAATCGTGGTCGCACGATTCCGATTGACACTTGGATGTAGGATGCAGTCCACCACAATACCGGTTTTTAAAAATGGGCTTTTAATTTGATTTGTATTTTAAAGCATGCCTACCTGTGTTTTTAAATACATTTTATCTTTCGTTTTCTGTTTTCACTTTTGTTGTAGCTGTGCAATGCCGTGTATCTTCTAATGCTTATCAGTTTTGAGATTTTACGAGCAACTGAGCAGCTCCTAATTAATTCGCCTCTTTTTAAACCGAACATTTTTTTACAGGGTGATATTTTAACGCGAAGCTTTTCTTGCAGCTTTTATTTTTTCAGTTTTCTTTTCTTGTGTGTTTGAGTATCCGGTATTTTTTTGGAACTACAATGATTGTAGAAGTAGGTGTGGAGTGAGGGATTTTATTTTTCTTGGCGAACAAGTTGAACAACAGTTTTCGATGTAAGGGGAGAATTTGAGTGTTCAGTGGACTACCTTCTGTCCTGTCTGCAATAAAAGAAGCGATCGATGACATGTCTGAATCGTGGCTGTTTTTGTGATAAAGTGGCACAAGTCTCAACTACATCGACATCGCATTTGAAGCGGCGATTTCATTGCAAACACTTGATCGCGAAAGACGATGCTGCGTCAGCGCGAGCCGGGCGGCTTCGCCGCGAACTTGGTGAACTTTGAGTGGTTTCGCGCAGGAGGCGTAGATGGTCCTGATGATGCAGTCTTAACTTTCATCACTCCTGTATCCGCTAATTTTTACATATTAAGAAAATGTTAATCACGTATTTTTATAGATGAAAAATACATTCGTTTCATTCACTTGGTTCTGCCTTGCATGTTATTTAACTGTGTGTGTGTGTGTGTGTGTGTGTGTGTGTGTGTTATTCCGTTGCATCATATTTTGGTACTTCGGCTCCGAAGAATTTCTGAGCGTTTTACGAATTTGACGACAGAAATAGGAACGCTATTGGTAAAGCTAGACAACCAGAGAAAAGTCATCGCAGTTGGCTGCGGTTTAATGGTCTTGTTTGTCCTTTTATTTGTATTTGAGGTGCCAGCAAAGTCTTGTCCAAAGCCGTTCAGTAGCCGGATAAATTAATTGTCTGCAATGTAATGTCCCCGATAAACGCGTTCTGGGACGGTAGCTTCAAGGACCCCTCAAAATTGATTAAATACAAATAAGTAAATAAATTAATAAAACTAGTGTGTCACCAACGTTAAAGGTGAGGGCAGATTCTTCTCTGTTTGCGTACACGCTGATGTTTTCCACTCCAGTAACCGATTGTTTTAGTTGGGCATCCGACAGCCTTTGACCACTTGTCAGAAAATCACATTATGACGGAAGAGCGGGAAGTGCTGCTGGTTAGTGACAGTATTTTTGATAAAATATCTGCTGTCTTTTATGGGGTGTATTTGTAAATGAAAACGAGTTTTAAGGACTTTTTCCACCATCTCCTAACATGGCATTGTCCCCCATACTTAAGGCAAAAGCAAAGTCAGGTATTTAAATTTAGAACAAACGTTCTTTGTTTTCCATAGAAAGCTATAATGAATAAATAACTGACTACCCAAGTGTTTGGAGGGAGGGCTGTGATCTGGAATCTGAAAGCCACAGTGTGACTACGTTAGATAAATGCCATTTTTAAATTAGCTGTACTCTGTATTGATAACAGGGCTCTCATTTTAAGAGCTCCAGTTAATTCAGGGGGAAAGAAATCAATACTTAAAAAATCAGGTTGTATTAATTAGCAGTACTGTGGTTGTCTGTAATAAAATAATATGTGGCACCGGAGAAGTCAAGTGCTAATCAAAGTAATCTTGCTTTATAATAAATTCTTACACTTCATTGGACGTGATAATGGTTGAACTGTAGTGCGATGCTTTATGGTCAAAAGAAAGGCGTTTGCCTCAAGGTTGAGCTCGTGTTTGAAACTGAAATCAGCCTTGCATTTTTCTTGTGGGACAAATGAAAAGATAATATCTGTGGTTTTGACTGCCCTGTGGACAGTTCTACCACAAAATTTATAACACCTTAACAAGTGTGGTCTGGCTTGTATTGCTTTAGTAATATTTGCTGCATAAACAAAGCTATAGTTTTCTGAGTGGCCAGCACTCTGTGGTAATGAGTGGGGGGGGGGTTACTGAGGATCTGTACATTAATCCCCCCTCCTCCCCCACCCACTGAATCCCCTGTCTTTTGCTTGCCAGTGGCCCTCGATTTGGCGTACCTGTCGTTGCCATCACTCATGGTAATTGCTGTAACTCTGTTTTAGCTAATGGACAAGCACCGGGCCCTTTGGCGACTTCTTTAATGATGTATCCGATAGTGATGAGGTCAGGAATTTCTGGGAGGAAACTGGCAAAGTGACGTCAACTCTAGAGCAGATATGTTTTGTGAAAGACATCATGTGTTTTACCCACTGTCAACAATCTCACAAACGTGTAGCAATTCATTAAAAACATTTTGCAGCACATTACTAGTGTTGGCAGCATCAAGGAACTTTCAGTATTTATCTATGGATTTTTTGAAGATGAGCATAATAAAAACAAATATAGACTTTTGTCTAAATATGAAACAAGAAAAAGAAGTTTTACACTTTGCTGTTGAGTATTTTTATTGTTTTTTATGTAGATTAGAGATGGTATGTTTATTCTTGCACCCTGTTATTTAAGACGGCCTGTTTTTTCCAACCGCTGTTTGGAAAGTCTGCAGATGGTGGTTGTTTTTGTGTTTAGTGAAGCCAATTGCATCTTAAAAAAAGATTTTCTTTGGTATACTTTTGCATTTCAGGTGTCCCAGTTCCTCCTGTAGGTGTGATGCTGCCGTTATTTCATATGCAGCGTTGTTAAACTGCCATGGAGCAATTTAACAACACGGCAGTTTCAGGTTAACGCAATTTTCTTTTTCTTGGTTCTTGGCAACTGGATGAGTTTGTTTAAACCTGAGCGTTTCCGTTGCGTGGTACACTCCCCAGGGTAAAACTCCTTCTGTCCATGTAGATACACATCTTGCTTTCAGCTTGACACATGCAATTATAACAAAGCTAAGCTGGCTGGGGTTCTGTTCTCTAAGCTTTTAATTAACTACATGTCAGATCTGTCATTTAATAATGATAACTCTGGCAATTAAACCCCCACTTAAAGACCCAGGCTTAAAAAATATCTATCAAGTGTCAGTAATATTGAACTATTGTAATCATAGTTCACCACTTAAATGAAGTCATTTAATGGCACACTGGGTTCATCTAATTTTGCCTGGAATACCATATTAGTACATTACTTAATAGAACTTTATGTAAAATATCTGAATGCTAAATGATGGAGAATTAAGCCTTGAAGTAACTAAGAATCTTTGTCTCCTAATATCTTTTTAGTTTGCCCCAGGGGTACAGGAATCAGGGGCTTTGAATACCCCCCATTATATAAGTATTGCCAGTATCTTTTACCTTGTACCTAACTCTACCTTTACCTGTTGGTAGGTGATATGTGCTAGTTAAAAGACAAAAAATATATATGTCTTTAAAATGCATTGCATATAATACAAAGCTTTGTGCAGTGTGGTTGTCATGGGATACGCCACACTTGAAGAAACCAGATAATACTCCTGACGAGGAACACTGGATATGAGCTTATAAGCATAAGAGGCAGTGCTGTGTGGGCCTGTGCCTTTGTGCGAGTGATTCTCTTAGATGTGCTGCTTTAGTTTGGAAGGTAAAGGTCATTATGATCTTTGTGGCTGTGTTTGCTGTTTTTTTTTTTTTTGCTCAGTCCGTCAGTTGCTGTGTGTCCTGAACATTTTCCAGGCCTTTTATAGCACACATATGTCACTGCAGGCATCAGTGCCATCCAATGTGAACTGGACGCCCCCCCCCCTGGGGGGGGGGGGGGGGGGGGGGGGGGGGGGGGGGGGGGGGGGGGGGGGGGGGGGGGGGGGGGGGGGGGGGGG
>JABJVR010002229.1:0-17750 GCA_025773905.1 Chitala chitala
AACCTGGAGCCCATCCCAGAGCACATAGGGCGCAGGGCAGGGGACACCCAGGGCGGGGCGCCAACCCACCACAGGAAATTACTGCACTCACATGAAATTTTGACACAGGTCTGCTATGAAGTGTATGGTGAAGGCCTCTTCACACGTATTGGCGTCCTTTTTCAGCAGATCTGCGTTGCTTTCAAGCACAGCAAAACGTGCTTTGTAGTAGGAGAATGAAGTATTAAACACAAAAGGGGGGCCTGCTGTGTGCTGTCAGTCGCTGCCTAGTTAATGTAAAGTAGGTTTATCCAATTTTTGATGAACAGTGCACAGAAATGCAGTCCTCTGTAGGCTTGGTGTTACAGCAGTAGGACTGTGTTTTAAATGTTTGTACAACAGATTGCAAAACACGTTTCCAGAGCTGTCCTAGCATTTATTTGTCTGCTTTTCTGTCTTGAGTCTACAAATAGGAATTTTCACGTCTTGTGCAAAATCCTGGAGGAGAACATAATTATGCAACAGAATCATGGCAAACAAGGAACTGAACACTGAAACATAAGCCAACTGATAATTTGTGTTGGGAAAAAAAACGTTATATGTTCATCGAATGTCGTCTTTAAAATGTAACGCTGGATCCAAATGACATCCTCTAGGGGACGTTGCTCAAGGTGCTGGGAATGTTTCCCATTGGTGTGGATTGTGGGTAAGTGGTAGGGGCTGCTGGGATTGCATGACGTGCACGCAGCGCCCATGCAGGCTACATGCGAGGGTGTTTTTTATCATGTTTTTCTCTCTGTCTCCTTTTCCCTTTCCAGTCATTAAGAAACAATATAAACACAAGTTTTAAAGCGCTGGCTTTTTAATTTTTTTTTTCTTAAGGGAGTCAGGTGGAAGCTCAAGCCGGAATTCAGTCCAAACATAACAAGTGCCAGAAATTAATATTGACTAAGTTCTAAATTGTTATTGGCTGAAAGTACAGCAAGCCTGGGATGAATTGCCATGATCTGGCACTGTGAAAGGAATGACTGCAGCACAGGACTGATCAATGTGCATGAAATGCTAAATTTGTCCACTTCACAGAAATAAGGGGGGGGGATTTAAAATTAAAATGTGTGACCCTTGGGAATAGGATGTTTGTGAGGGTGGAGTTTGTGGGGGGGTCGGCACGACTTATCGCATGTAGAACATGAAGGGATGCAGGGAAATGGGACGGAACACCTGAAATTGGGGCGAGGGGGTCGGGGGTTTTCCGGACGCCCTGCAGAAGTACAGCAGCAGTCACGGTGCATCTCTGATCCTCCTCTCATTTTGGCGCAGTAATAACTCAGACGATGAAGTATTGATTTCAATTAAAATTCCTGAACGACAGGAAGACATGAGTCTTCCTGCTCCTTTTCTCCCCCCATTCCCCAAACACAGCAGCGGCCATCTGAATGTAGGCTTTTCTACACCTACCAATTTTGCTTCAGTTTGCAGCTGATTTTTAAACTGCACAAGACTTTGTTTTTTTCTGTGCTTTGGTTCCATTTACTAATTTGTCCACCTTTCAGGTAGGTAAAGGAGAAGGTAAGCGGGGAGAATCTTCTTGTTAAACACCAGTATTATGACAGGGATGCGACTGAATCAGGACCTATTCGCGCTAGAAAGCCTTGCCAATCCAGCAAACAATTTCATAACTGGGATACAAGGTGAAAACAGTCATTAACAGGCAAAGAAGCAGCAGAAGGCACTCTTGGAGGACTTTTAAATGTTATGCACAGTGTTTATTTGTTTGGCTGTTTAATAATAAGATTTCAAGGCCTACCTGGCAGTTTTACAGGTACAGAGGTTGGACCTCTCCATTTGTTTCTTCGAAGGAGTATGCTTCAGGGGAAAGGCTGCCCATTAAGCTACACTCTTTTGGAAAGCATTATTCTTTCACCAGCAAGGTTGCTCTGCATTGTCAATGTTGTTGCCAAGCAACCTGTTGAGCCAGTATGAAGCTGAAGCTCCTCCCTGTGGACAGCTGTCATTTTTCTGTTCAATGCTCGTGAGGGCCTACGTGTGAACGCAAGAACGGAAGATTACGGGAACTTATTTTCAATGCTCAGTAAGAGCAACCCACACAATAGTCACAGAACTCGGAGATACTGGCGTTTCTTTTAAAAATGAGCTTCATTCAGAATGCTGTTATGCCGTTAAAGAGGAGGGGGCTGTGGGGCTGTTTCTGCTGGAGAGTTAGCAGTTACACATGCGCTGCTTCTCCCCTCAGAAGATGTGAGGGCACAGGTAAATGACCCGGTTTTAATGGGGGTGGCACGGAGCCGACAAGCACGACATCTCACCTAACGGCCAAAGTGCTAACAAAGCACTTCAGCTACACCACAGAGATCATGCGAGGCGCTACAGTTTCCACCGTTACTGTGTACATATTGCAACCATAAACATTATACATTCGACCTGTGCAGGGCATGGGCTCATTTAAAAATGTGTTGTACTCTTCTAAATGATTCAAGGCTGTATGAAACACACAGTGTAGTATAATGTCACGGATTACGCACAAGCTGTCCCTAACCTCATCTTTCATCTTTAGTATGAATAAATTAAATGTATTGTTTAATTAAACAGCTGAAGAATACAAAACACTATTATCAGAGAGAGAGAGAGGCTACTAAACTGTCAGTTATGTGGAACGTTTGCAATATAGGAGCTTGTGAGGTATTTTGAAGCATGAAAAGCAAACCCAAGTAGCAAGGCCTGTCTTTAGGTTCGTTTCTAAAGGGGGCATTTACCCTGAGTGTGTGTGCATGTGACAAACAGAAAAAAGTGTCAGAATGCTTTGTGTCTCTGCACATGAGTATGTGAATGTGCAGCACCTGTGTGACCTCTGTATGACCTTGCAGGCATGTGTTGCTGAGCAAGTGAGAGTGTTCATGTGAGTCTGTGTTTGTAAGCACTGACTTGAGTGTGTGTGTGTGTGTGTGTGTGTTCTGACTTGGGCGTGCGTGTATGTGTATGTTTTCACAAGCAGGTGTGACACATGCTTCTGAGCAACTGTGTGCCCTGCAATTAAGATCTATGGTACAATACTGAAGACATGGAAACATTGTGATTATGCTGCAATATTGAACTATTATGCAACCAGGCAAAGTGTTGTATTGAAGATAGGAAAGGTAGTCTCCATCTGGTTATCCAATTGACCACCCAACTGACAAGGCAGAAGACATGTTTTCTGGGAAAAGAAGGTGTTGTGTGCAGCATGAAAGGTGACTGAGAAATCCATACAGGTGTTTCACATACTCAGGGCACAGGCAGAGCACACCTCTTCCCAAAACGCTGCAGTGGGTGTGCGTCTAACCAAAATGCCTGCGGGTAATCTGTGGGATTTCACGCCTGCGCTCTCCTCTCCACTGCCTCCAGGTAGGATGCTGAGTCACTGATGAGGCTAACCTGTGTGTGAGAGTGTTCTGAAATCCTCAAGGGCAAACCTTCTCCTGTAGCAGGCTTAAAGTTTACATTCGTCAGAAACAACAGAAAAAAATCGATGACAAATCATTGGAAAATTTTCTTTGTGGGCCTTGTTCCTGCAAACCCTTGATTGGCACAATTAATTCACCAACGCAGCCTCAGAGGGAAAAGAAACATTGTTTCTCATGTTTTTCTACACTTTAATAATGGCAAGTATGCAAATTCTCTCGTCAATTTTATAAATTTTTCTCATTGCTTATTGCTTTTCTCTCATTGCTTTTTTTTCTTAATTTAACTCTTACGGTTTTACATCTGAAGGTGCAGTGAATACAGCTTTATCAGGTGCACTTTGTGAAAATATTCTTAGTAATGGAAACACTTATGTAAAACAAGTAGGAAAGTGGCTCCGTGAGTGTAATTAGAAATGGAATAGGCAGGAAGAAAGATTTTGAGTAATTTTACACGGAGACCGGTAACTGGTATCAGACACGTTGCCGTGTGTTTTTAGACTAACAATAACAGATATTTTCACAGGGATGTGGACACTGTTTTGAGAGATGAACAAATTAACAAACACTTATTGTTCATTCAGGGTGATGGGAAATGGCACAGGTTCATGAGCACATGAGTGAGCCACAATGGCATATGAGTGTGGTGACCTGTGTTACCGTAATTTACTAGCACTTTAATATACTATGGCAAGATGTCAGAATGCACAACCTGCACTTTGTCACAGATGGGGGCACCAAAGTTCTGTTCCACTCAAGTTAAGGTCTTTTTTAAAAAGTTGTTATGCATCATGTGGGATGTGTGCCAGGCTCCTCAAACACAAATGGAGAGACCAGATTATAAAACTCTGCTGTTCCGCACTTATACATGGACCCACATGTGCACAAACCGAGTGCGTGGACCTATCTTTCCAGGTGTCGACAATGCAGGAATGCTGCTGATGAGTGATTATGGTGCCATTTCGCATTTTGAATGCTGCATGTTATCTGGACACCGGAAACCATCAGCTTCATCATCGCACGTCCCTCAGTTTGATGTTCAGCAACGCACATCCGACTGACCAAACAGCCAACCAGACAAGCAAACAAACAAACAGAATTAATGGGAAACAGGTCCTGAAACAACTGAATGTGAATCTGGTTAACTGCAATATTGTGCAGAGCTACAAGACCAGGTCTTGGTCCAGTTGTAAATCTGTGGGGAGGGGCTATCTGGAGTAGAATCTTAAAATCAGTTAATCTGCAACACCTATGAGAAGTGGTAGAGTCCCAGTGGGCCTGTGTAGTCTCCCTGTGAAGTGCACTTCACGCCTTGTTGAGTCTTTGCTCCCATGTTGAAATTACGGTTAATGTGCTTTGGGAATCAGTCCCAGCACCACTATATTGCTACTTCTGCTACGTTACTTTTTCTTGATACTGTCAAAACACAATATATTTGAATGATTGCCACATTTCTCTTCTTCAATATTTATAAATGAACTACTTTGGGGAGGGGAGTAAAAATCCCTTTTTTCCATTCTTGCACCTTGTCGTCGCATGAGACCGAGTGGACTCTGTAATCGTCTGTGTCATTCACCTGTCACCTGTTATCTTTCCCAGATGATCATCGTTAAGTCGATTTGTGTATGTATAACAGCATCATGTCAGGAGCCCTTTTTACAGTCATAAGTTTCTCTTCTCTAAAAATGTTTTTAAAAGCCCCACACTGCACCTTTTGAGGCTACATAAAAAAACACTGCTTTGTGTAAAATTAATATGTGACTTCACTTATATATACAAGACATCCAAGGCTTCTAATGTCCTAATTTAAATACCTTCCCGTGCCGTGTGCCGAACCTTCACTTCAGCTCATAGGGTACTTACAGTATCTCCATCACTGTATGCTCTGCAATATCCTTTTAAATTAAATCAAGCCAGTTCCTGTATAAAAAGGACAGTCCAGCTGAGAGTCACTCTCTGTGAAGGCCTCAAGTCACATTGACCTACATGCCATTGGAAGAAAGAGGAAGAGATACAAAAGAGGCCATAATGTTCCTCAGCACTTATCAGAGGTTAATTTGTATCTGCACACGTGGGTATGGAAGGCCTGGACTCATGTGTACTAATGCAGACCCTTCACCTCTCGCTCTGAGCAGCAAGTGGCCCAATTATTATGCTTCAAGCGGGGAAGCAGGCTGGCTTGAGCTCGTTTAATAGCCGCTGAATAGTACCGTCCAGAGAGACTCCTTTGACGGCGGAGGGCCGGGTTTTCTCCACCCGGCGAGCATGCTCTGAAAGCAAATGCATTTTACTAAAGAGCAGATCATTATTTCTTAACAGATGGTCTCATCCAAAGTGACACACGTAAAGAGAGTGCGACATGGAATTCAGTATGGTACAGACAGCAGCTGAGTTGATAAGGACAGGAACAGATGTGTCTGCGCAGCTATGGGAGTGAATCAATTTTAGCGCATAGGTGAACTGCCATCCAGGCAACAATTCGCTTATCAGGTCCAATTCTACAAGAAGCATCAAAGAAAATTCTTTAAACAAAGACAACAAAGTGTGAAATATTGTTAATGGGGGAAAAACTACTGGTTGTTTTTCAGCTGACGATGTAGTTTGTTTAAAATCCTGTGAGAATTTATCTTCAGGGGCTTTAATTATTTAACAAGATACCAGTAAATGGCTTCTTTTGGAATCAAAGCTGTTTAATCTGTCATCTTTTTCTTCAAGATACAGCCTCCTATGTCCCACACAGAGCCATAAATGCGATCTTTCATTCTAGGCCTTTATATATGTAGGCACTACATTGGTTTTTGAAGTCCAGCTACTAGTGAACTACAGAAGTCCCTCATGCACACATTTCTATTGGTCCATTGCCATTATGTTGGTGCAGTTGGCAAGTAAATTGTTGCTAGGCAGCAGACAGATGACAATGGTGACTTTTGGATTTGTATAATGACATACTGTGACACAGGTTCACGGTCAATGGAAAGCTGTCTCTTTTTCAGTCCTTTTTCTCAGGAGCTAAAGTCAGTGGCTTGCAGATATAGCTAGAACAAGTACTTTGATCTCAACAAAGAAAAAAAAATCAAAGCATTCTTGGCTACTTTAAGAATAAGTGCAACATCAGTAGATCTATTAAGGTGTGTTTAACAAAAATGGGCTTTCAATATTTGTGTGAACAATTTGGTCCGATTGCCCAGGCTTGATACGGCTTGATAACTGATAATGAAGAACACTTGAATTGTTATCTACATCTTGGACACTTTGAATTTGTGCCCATGACTGACCCAACACTGGGTGGTGAAAGAGGGAATTAATATTTCTGATCTAATTATGATAAATTAATAGGAGAAATGAGGCTTTGAAAAACAAGGTGTTCTTAATTACTGTTCTCTGTCAGACTGGTTGCACTTCCCATTGGATTAAAACAGCAACAACTGACAGGACATATCAAACGCATCCATTGTGCTTGTCAAAGCAGAGTTTCTTGCATCGTAAATGTAAACCGAGACAGCGATACTGTATTTCTTCAATTATAAACCAAGCCAGCCTTAAAACAAGTAGCTACGTTCTCTGTACATCATCAGTTTCTTTCCGCTTCACAGAACATTCGATGTCACCTTTGTGTGTACTCTTCACAGAAACCTCTCTGGGAGCTTATTTTGTCAAAAGAGATTGTCTGTTCCATGGCATCCATTGGGAAAGAGTGAGTCTGTGTTTTTCTTCAACATCACAGAGGCATACAAGAAATGTTTCAATGTTTCCAAGACAAATTGTGTCAACTTGACAAAACACACTAAACAAACTCTCTTCAGTTACGCTGCCAGGTTTCATCATTATTTATAATTGTTGCATTTGCGCCTTGCAGATAGACCTGTAAAAGCATTATGAATAACATAGAACATTTCAGCAAGAGCTGAGATAAACAGTGCACAGTACATATTTTATACTGAAATCCCACTCTCTAACTGTACTAAAACATGCACAAAGAAAACTTTAAAATAGTAAGAGAAACACGAACTCCAGCTAAGAACATGAGAAGTCTGTGCCAATTGGTTGGAGAGGGTGAGCTAGAAGGCAATCAGGCAGTACAGCTCAGGCAGGAGCATCACACAGCACGCTCACAAGCAAAGCACAGGTGTAGGGGATGCATTACACACAGGTATCAGCACGTTCATGGAGCCACATCAGAGACTGAGCCTGTTGTGGGGGCTCCAGCCAATAGGCTGAACTCAATTCTGCTTCATATTCATGTTATCACTCTATAAAAAAATTGTATAGTTTGGATAAACTTCTACAGGTACAAGTAGATATTATGACTGGGCAATGAAAATATGAAACAGGCACGGTATAAAAGCCAACATCAAATCATCATTTAATTAACAATGAGAAGAACAATTCTGAACAAAATATGCATTTTGCAGTATTTCAAAGACCAGCATTAAATTAACTTTATACAAAGTGCTTCTGCTATTCTGCTTGTAGTCTAATCACCTCATTGTAATGGTGATTCAAATTGTAATCTTTAAACACAGCAACCTGATCTCCACACATTAAGTACACGGCTTTACCTTTGACTTCAGTAAATAAATAATTAGAAGTTCATGTCTTGTTAAAAACTCTACATTCTTCATCAACCTTTCTTTTCTTTAACAGGAGCTGACATTTTTGAGGGCTAACAGCCAACTAGCATCTCTCGTGAACGGTTGTTCACCAGCAGCTTGCTTACGCTCGCAGGCACGCCAAACATGCGTACATTGGGAAAAAAAAAAGCTGTTGCCTTCAAAATAAAAGCAGTGAGGTTGCGTAAATTGCACTACTTTTGCTCAATCGCTAATTTCCCAATGACTTAGCACGGGCCGGTCAGGGACAGGCAAAGGGCCGGGTGTGGCTCGCGGGCCGTACGATGCCCAGGTCTGCTGTAGAAGGTGCATCACACTGACGGTTTTGTACAAGAGTGCACATTGAGGATGAAATACTGCTTGGTTGTATGGGTCAGTTCTGTAACTATATAAGGAAAACAAACATCAGCAAAATATACACCGTGTCCCTTGAGAGATAAAAGTGGTCGCCCTGCCTAAATGATGAGATGGATTGCTTTGACTCGGCTATCAGAATGTTCACCTTGCTAGCTCTTCCGTATTTTGTTTGCACAATGTCAGCTTCTTACTGAATTGTAATTAGAAGTTTTTTTGTCCCTTGCTTGAAACAATGACTATGGCTACTTTTCATTCTGCAGTGTTGTTTGGTGTTTGGTCCTGCCGTTGGCCCTAACTGTAATACACAAGGCCCTTCTTTCAGTAATTGCTCAACTTTGGAGAAGGCACATTATTAATCATACACATCATTTAACTGAATGTTTCTGACACACCTAACTGCAGTGGAAGTAATTTGCTATTTTTCTTCTGCTACAGTTGAAAAGTTGGCTGCGGATGGATCTGTGGTGTCAGTAATTTCTTTTTTTTTTTGCACTAACCTGACCTTGTAGTGCTCTTTAACTCCAAATTATAAAAGCTTGGAGGGAGCAAAATGATGGTAAAAACTAACAAAATCTCTTTGGTTTCTGTCAACTGTTGAGTTGAACCTGTTCAGAGCAATCAAAAAAGTATTCACAGAAAAATTTAACAGGCTTTTTACAATTACCCGCAAAGACTTTCAGTGCATGTTTAATTATTATTTAATGTTATTTGTGAGGATTTATTACATGAATTAGTTTAAGAACATACAATTTTGTAAAATACAAGGGTTTTGTATGTGTACTCTAGCTGGTGCAGTGATTTACGTTTTGAACTTAAAGCAAGCCAATGGGCATTTTTAATTTTTCAGTGAATGTGTGAATTTGTTAACGACTACTTGATTTTACATGCTGATTGCATGGCACAGCAAGTCAAGATCTGCCCATCTGCTGTAGCTTGAGAAATTGATGTCTGTTTGGTGCAGAACTCCAGCTTTGATGTGCTAATGACTTCCATCGTCTTCCTGAGAAGGAACCGGGTCTGTTGTGCCTTGAAGTGTGTTTCTCTTTTTTTTTTTTCCAAGGCAACAGTATTAAATAGTATCACACAGAGGTGTAATATGCTCAATATATCACAATCATTATCATCGGGCATTCCAAAACTTACATACCATGAGGACATCATCTCAATGATCTTTACAGAGACTGAGTAGAGAACACTGACATTTGGAAATTGGCATTAGATCAATTGCAGCAGGAGTGCAATAGCCAAGGTTTTGAAGGCATCAAATGACCGAGAGCTTAGAAAACCAAAATTGTGCAGTAAGTGTCATCACGGAGAGAATTGAAACAGGAACTATATTTACACACTGTTATTTTAAGAAATATACGTACGAAGCTGTCAGCTATACTAATATGTTTCAGTTCAATACCAGTTATTAATGACATCACCAGAGACCTCCTACACATGTACTGCAGTGTGAACTGCATCCTCTGAACTACGGTTCTGTGCACAGAACACAAACTAGCTTATAAATGCTTAGTTCATTATGACTAGAAATTGTTGCAGCAAAGTACTGAACACGCAGACAAGCGTGGGTTCAGCAGAATGACCTGAGGCGTGGTGGAGAGATATGTTTTCTGTTTTATTATCTGGGCTGCACACTGACCATAGCTTTACTCAAAGGCAGTTTGCTTCCCATCAACCTGAGGTGCCCCAGTCTGGCAATCTGGACACCAAAAATGACTTGAAACACTAGGTGAGCACCCCAGATGCTATCTTGGCTTGATCACTGTAATGGATGGACCAATGAGAAGAGAAAGAGCGTTTTGTATGCAGGAGGAAATCTCTAGGTTTGTACGAAGGTGGGATGAAACCCTCATGAAACCATTGCAGTTTCAAAAGCACTTGGGACACACTAATGGTCATCTAAATGACTGACAGCGTGTCAAAAATTCACAACATGTTCCCAACACACGCAAAGGCTCCCATTTTATAACCCTGTGCTTTGTTTTACTTTCAAAGCTTCTCTTATCAGAGGGGATAAGGTTATTCCTTCAGATGTTGAAACGGATTTGATCTTTGCTGTGCAATTGCTCACAAGGTTCCTTTGATCTTTATAGCGGTCTGCAAAATATGCTCTTCATTTTCTAATGTAGATCTAATAAAAAAAGAATAGAAATAAATTAAGTAGGCTCAAGCAGGGCAACAAAAAGCAGCACTTCATCAAATTTCTTTATTTTGGGTTCTTTTTTTTTCCTGGTGGGAATTTTAAAGTTAAGAATTTGAACATTCCTGTGAACCTGAATTGGATAAGGTAGTGCAGCAAATGGATTAATGGAATTTGAACATGTATTAGTAGCTGAGGTTTACATCATATTTTACAATACTTTATTAATCCCAGAGGGAGATCACTCCTCTTCCTTTGACCCATCCCCTGAGTGGAGCAGTGGGCAAGACTTTTAAATGCTAGTTCCCCAGGTGCCGCATATGGCTGCCCACTGCTTACCCCCCCCCCCCCCCCCCCCCCGGGGGTGGGGATGGAAAATTTTGTAAATTTGTTTTTTTTAAAGACTGTGGGAAATTAATAAATTTTAAATTTTAAAAGGTGGCCCATTGGGGGAAAAATTCAAGTTTCTTACTTCTGTCATCTCCTTCTCCTTTCTCTATCACTCTCTCCCCTGAGATAGAGTGATTCCGAAGCTGGTCATACACAGACCCCTTCTTTCACTGTAAGCGTTGCCCAGTAAACCCAGCACATGAATACAGAGAAGAGAGCATCACCGGGCATCGGATGGGAGCATGCGGTCCACATGTCACCAGAAAACTGGTGTGTGGTCTGCTCGAGGAACATGGTCATGGACACATGTTGTCAAGGTGTTCAGAAGCAGCTCTAAATCGTGATGAATGCAAAAGATTTGTGGAGCTGATCACTCCATTCCACCCCCTGTACAAGCGCATGTGCCTCCTGACTGGACCCACCTCAGGGTGAGACATCAGCTCCTGGTCCTCCAGTGCTACCTCATGCTAAACAAAAGCAAAGCAACAACAAACAGCACCTACTCTTCTGGTGTAGATACTTAGAAGCCATTTGAAAACATAGACAGAGCTATCATGATCAGGTCAAGTTTAGCAAAGGGAGTGCGCCTGTATCCATAGCAGCTGATTCTGAAATTCTGTACCTTCATACAGCATAAAAAGAAATGCAGGCAGTGGGACTTACTCGGGACTGTACATTTCCCTCATATCAGGATGGAATGAATGATTGCAGGAAGCCACTGTACACTATGCTGGTCAATTCACTCCAGTCTGTCCCTCTTTGTGCTCTGGATATTTATAGAAGGCATTTACACTCCACTTCTCCAAAGCTGATACAGCACGCATCCATTACAGGACCTTTTCCACGAGGGAGTGGCAACTACAAGTTATGGATGATAACAGGGATGACATGATGCACAGGGTTCTGTCAAGGATTTAGAAGCTGAGTCATCAGTAACCCTATACCTCCCTTCATTTTGGATTCAATGAACCTGGCCATAGCAGAGGTTTCTCGGGTACACAATTACCTTTAAAAGACTCTTGTGAAAACAAATTATAACAATGCTAATTTTGTGTGATACTCTCTAAGTGACAGGCAAGATTATAGAATGGTTATGTAATGCACATTATACAAGTTATTTACATGCATTCCCCATTGTATAGCTAATATAGTTTAATTGTATATTACATAAACAGTATACTGTAATGTATTTAAATCTGCCTTCAGTCTGTGAAAGATCATAAGGAGCCCACAGTTGTTTTAGAAACTCTTCTAGCCCCAATCCTTCTACTATATGCACGCCTACATTCTCACACTTGTAGCCACACTCACGCCCACACACACCTACCCAGCATCCTGTGCACGTAACGCACCCATAGCAATCCATGGCAATCACACCGATCTAGAAATGAAACCTACCCATGGTCAGAAACTGTATAATCTCACTGGTTTCAAAACAGTATGCAAAGTGTTAGAGTAGATGTGTGCCTGTGTGTGACACAGACAGATCTGAGTAGGAATGCTTCTGATCTTTAGCATGTGGCTGAGGAGTCTGTGGCACGTTACTATGGAAACAAAGTCAACACCGAGCCCATTTACTCCATAGCAGGCTTGTTGTAGTGTTTTTGCCACAGTTTTGGTGCAGGTTTTCAGGGCATGAGTCAAGGTACCCCTGCCTTTAACAACCCTGCCCAAAATATGGTATGTATCTGAGAGAGGCTGAGTTGTTTCTCCCTAATTTAGAGGCTTGAAATTCTGCAATATGTTTTTGACAGTCTAGATTTTAATGCATTTCCACCCTTGTATACCCTGTTTCTGTGTTTTTTTATGTGTAAATGCATAACATTGCTTCTGTGGTATAAAGCATGTAAAATACATGTTCTGTCTCTTACAGCGCTCATAAGAGCACATGTTTCAGCAGCAGGGTTGATGCCTTGTCATCATGGCACAGATTGCACATCTTCTGCTGACCATCCTAGAGGCTGTAAGAAGAGACCATTACTGGCACTGTGCCAATACACTCTTGTAGGCTGGTGTAACTGGAACAATCCTGCCTAGATTTGAACCCATGTCCTCACAGTCCGCTCAGCACCACCAGACAAGAGGATTAGCCAGCTGAGCTGAAGACCTGAGTCTCTTGCTTGAGGGACTAATCAGACTCTTGTCTTGACTACCAGGAGACTTATACCGTAGCAATCCACACTCTGACTGTTTGAATAAAAAGGAAATCTATGCTGCCACAAGCTTTACACAGAGATGAAAGACAATGAAAGCACTGTTGCTATCCTGGGTGTAAATCAGCGAATTGCCTTCCTGCTGTGGTGTTTTCATAGTTGGTGCTATATTACCCCTGGCCACAAGGACTCGATAGTGAATTTTATTCTGAACTGCCAGTTATTTTACTGGCAAAATTTAATTTTCCTGGGACTATGTAAATGGGAAAAAGTTATTTTAAAAAGTACTGTACATGTGTTCTTGCATATATCTTTCCTCTGTCTGATGCCCTACATACAGAAAAGGATCCAGGCCAGCCAAGTCGAAAAATGACTCTCTTTAGTACAGTACATGCAAATGGTATTGATCAGGACTTCTCTGGGAACACTGGCAGCACCTCTTTGTGCTTAAGTGATAATTCGATAACCGTCGTATATCAGTTAAAACCTTTGTTTAAAATGTGCAGTGCAGTGTCATTAACTTACTAACATCACATTATCTGGCGTACGTTTCCCAGCGCCGGATAGACGCAACTTTTTTTCACCCAGAATTGTAGTGTCGCTTGTGATTTTATAAACATAACAATCCACTTAATGTAACATACATAAAAAATACACGTCCGTATTGCGATAGCTGGCCGACCTTAGTAGCGATCGACCCTTGAACGACGGAGGCTAAAACCGAGGACTGCATTTTTCTTGCTGCCTCGTATTAAAACCAATGCACTATATAATGTGTGACTGTTACATACTTACCATTGCAGTAGTCGTAGATTTACGAATAGCTACGACTACGTTGAGTGAATGTTATGAAGTAAAATTTTTAAAGTCAGAATACAAATAATATTTACAATTAACAGACGCACTGCTGTAGTTACAAACTCGAAACCGTAGTGATGTATTGTGAGTATAGGAAACAGAGCGCAGCTCATTGTAGGTTTGGCTTTCACTGCGGGCTGGGGGAGTGTCTATTAACACGCATCCCTCCGCCTTGGGAAACGATTCGAGGAATATTGAACTACAAATAATTTACTATCACATTAAAATTTAGTTGGAGAATGGCTGAATATTTATAATTTCGTTATTTTTACTAAAAACAAAAATTGTAAATGCAAGATGAGAACTCAATTTTGTATGTCGAAACGACTGACACATACTGTGTGACGGCGCACAGTATAAGTAGAGGAGACATCGACACATTGTCCTCAAGTGATTTAAGTACTACCCTTTTCAGCGTGTGCGCTGCTTGAAACAGATGATTTCTATCTTAAAGCGGCTATTGTTGGTTTCTCACTGACGACTTTCCATCCACCTATTTTCCGACTGTTGGATTTGCTATTGCAGTAAGTGACGTTACATCCAGATTGTAAAACCATCTCTTCAGTAGAAGAAAAAAAACATTACACGTACTGTATAGTGTGTTAAATAAATAATTATAATAAACCCGAAGGACCGTTCGCTATTCATTTGTGAACGTAACCATTAAACGTGCGGCTTCGAGGGGTTGAAAGGTACGTTTTCTGCGCACATATTTCTTTTCCAGAGCCGTAAACATGTAATTGGTTTAAAAGAAACGATTGTTTGTGCGCAGAGGTTGCGGGAATTTATTATGATAATTTTGCGCATCTGTTCTAAAAACAGTCGTCTGATGGCTGAATGGGAATATCTGCTCTACAAACATTACGTTTTCGCATGATTTTGATAGAGAAGTTAAAAAGGTGCACACGATCTCGTATGTGTAGCAAAGATTAGTGAGCTGACTACGCAACAATATAAAAATAAAATATAACTGAATTGCACCCATTGCACGTACGTTTCACATGCATCATATGCGTTAGCGGCAGCAAGGCGCTGTAGAGGTGACGCGTTACTTGGGTTCTTTTAAGACATTGCTATTGTGTTTTCACTGTCCACCTAAAGATGATCGTTCGTGTGTGTGTGTGTGCGTGCGCGTGCACGTGTGTGTATACCATGTAATTTGCATGGTGCAGTTGCACCTTTTGGATTTGTAGCCGCACCTCAGAGAACTACCTCAAAGTTTAATGTGTTACGGGCTAGGAGCGACGTTACTACTAATTTATGTAATGGAAATACGTATGATTAATTTACGTATACTCCGCGTTTAAAGGCAATCAGTCAAGGTAACAAGTTGCATAACAAATGTACAATTAGCGCTGTATTTCACTAAGTCTGAAAATTATAGTCTCTGCAATCCAGCGAACGGTTGTTTATTATACATTTCGAGATGTTTGTAAATAACAGGTGTCTGTTTGAACAGACTTCCAGTATAAAGTAAATGGTATAAATGAACGTGGTCTATTCCCAACATCCTTAACGCACACCGAATGTGGAGTTTGGGGTCGCTAGTGTGTTTAGGTGTTAAACATCTACCCAGTTTTAAAAAATTACAGTAAATAGTATATAGATAACGTAATCTATTGCCTCTTATTCTTCGGCTTTCCAACTTTTTAAAGGGTCAGATTAATATTTTCTTTTATCAGTTAATACATTTATTATAATGACAGTAATATTTGAAGATTGCACTTGTCTCTCGAGCGAACCTCCTTCCCCTTGCAGCGCTGCCCGTGTCATTCATCCTCCCAGATGTTGCATCCGTCCATCCATTTTCAGAGCTTCGTTTCAGGGCGGTCATCACTTCCAGCTATATTATTATTAATGCTATCGGTGTATTTGTAGACGAAGATAGCGCTTAGGAAATATGTCACTGGTCGTAGCTCATTCTATGTTAGCATACATTTGTGTTAGATTTAAGTATTTTATACATTTATTATATAAACCATTAACATTGTTGGTAAGGTTATCTGTATTTTTTTTGCATACAAAATGTATATTCCATTGCAACAGGTAAACAGTTTTAAAGTGTTTCTGTATACTGTATTTAATGTACTTCTCAGTGTTATTATGATTGTGCTGGATTAATTTGCTGTGTCTTTTACCCTCTAAGTTTCTCACCTTTACCGATGTTTAAGAGCCTGTAACAAAGGACTACAGAGACCAGTCTGAGACACGGGAATGCTTCTGAAAACCTTCAGTACCCGTCTCACAATGAGGAAGGGGTTAAGCATGAAATTTGTACAAACTCTGTTTTTGATAGCTAGCTTGGGTATGACAATCAAAATAGCAGCTGATTCATAACTATTCTCACAAATAGTGATTGTGCACATGTACGTGACTTTATGCACCTCTTTAAAAATTTCTGTTTGCAAATGCTTGTTATATGAAAATTTATATAACTGCAGCTGATTTTTAACCCAGAGAAAAATGTTCAGTGTTGCAAATCAAAAACCTGCAAAATATGAAAGTGCAAACTTATAAAGCTAAGCAAAACATGAATTTCCATGCATTTATTGCATCCCCAGTGCATGAAACGAGGGAGTGAAATCATCTCGAGGCAATTATGCAAAAACTGTCCGTGCATTTAAACAATTAGCCCTGGCTGCAAAGCTGTGCTCTACATTACTAGTATATTAAATCAGCAAGATGCAGCATACATCTATGATGCTGTCAGTTGTTTGTTCTGGTACGAGCAGTTCGCTAATAGGTCATCAGTCAAAGCCTGGTGCTCTGGGCTTTGATGGTGCGTGTTTCAAGTGCGATTTTTGTGGTAATGTCAGTCATCTTTTAGGGTAGGTGTACCTTTTGAAATGTTTCCAGAGTTTAAGCAGCATTTAAAGTTACCCTAAAGCAAACTGTATGATTTGGGTGCAGACAAACAGGGCAACACGTAAAACTACTCTGATGTTTGAAGAGCCTTGTGGTCCCCTGTATTTGTGCATTTCCAGACGTTGCAGCTTTTCCCCCTGCTTTGCTGTCTACAAACACAACATTCCCTCAGGAGACACCGTCAATCACAGCTTGGTTGTGTTTTTTTTTTTTTTATTTTTTTTTTTACTCTGCAGAGCACTAAGACTGAAGTGCAGAAGTTTTATTTACGATGTTCCAATGGAATCCACTGTTGTTTTCAGTTCAAAGACAGGGTGGGGAAAGGGAAGGGGAAGGGGGAGTTTGCGTACCCTACAGGTCCTCTCCCTCTCTGTGCCAGTGTGTATGCCCCATGTGGGTTGGTGGTTCTTATCTTGTTAGCCCCCTTTCCTTCTCCAGGCAGTAACAGGTGGATGGTGGGAGAAGCTGGAAGGTTTCTCCATTTTGGGGAAGGTTGTCCTTTGTGGTTGGTGGTGGTGTGTGCTTGAGGAGAGGGGCTTTTCAGAGAGTGTGTGATTTTTGGAAGCTGGTCCTCTGCCCCATGCCCAGGGCCAGGGGACAGCGATTGTCACTTGGCTGCTTGTGTCCCTGGGCTTCCTACTGCAGAGTAGCACTCCTGCATGAGCAATGGTCCAGGTGTAATTACCATACTTTCCTCAGGCCATTAGTCTTCATCCAACTCTAACTCTTTGGAGACATTAACCAATGATTAATTCACAGCTCTGCCTGGTATACAGGATGCCCTCTGGTAGGCATTGCTTCTCCTTATCAGTATCTCATAGGAACCCTACTTTACTCGGCCAAGCTCTCTTTATCTTTGTGTGTGTGTGTGTGTGTGTGTGTGTGTGTGTGTGTGTGTGTGTGTGTGTGTGTGTGTGAGAGAGAGAGAGGGGGG
>JABJVR010002230.1:0-17748 GCA_025773905.1 Chitala chitala
TATAATTTCCAACCTTACTCTGGCCAACATGCAAAAGCAGATAATTTGCTTCTACAATGTTTTTAAGTTCACTTGTAAGCAGACCTAGTTTACACTGGGATGTGTTTCTGAGCGTTAACTGCCTTACGCCTGGCTTCAGCTACCAAAGAAAAAATACTCAGGAGTTCAGAACATACAAAAATTCCAAGGAATACAAAAATTTCCCCAGCAGCTGAGTTATCTAGGTCAAAGTCTGAGAAAAAACAGGAGAGTTCTATGGAAAGGCAGGACTCCATGATTATATCCCATTGCTGCTAATGTAATAGTTTTAATGTTTTCTAATAAAGTCTTTTCCAAGGTGAAACAAAATTACTAAGAACTGTTAGCAATTAGTATTAACTTTAACCTAAAGTTTCCATTGACTTAAATCTTTAGATGTGTATCCTTAACAAAAATTACCTAAAGACAGCTTTTAAAATAACATTATTTTCAAATTTGCATAAAAATAATTATGCAAATAATTAGGAAATGTTACACTAATACTGGGTAGGATGTCCCTTCGATTTCAAAACAGCCTCAATTTTTTGTGGCATGGATTCCACAACATGTTGGAAACATTCCTTTGAGATGTTGGTGGTGTGCTGACATGATTGCATCACGCAGCATCTGCAGATTTGTCAGCTACACAATCATGCTGAAAATTAATTATCTGTGTGATATGGTGCACTATCATACTGAAGGTATCCATTAGGAAATGGGTAATTAGTGGTCACAATGGGGGGCACGTGGTCAGCAACAACACTGAAGTAGGCTGAGGCATTCAAATGATGATAGACTGATATTAATGGGCCAAAGTGTGTCAAGGAAACAGCGCCCACATCATTCCACCATCATTATTGACACAAGGCAGGGTGGGTCCATGGATTCATGCTATTGATGCCATATTCTGACCCAACCATCTGTGACCCTCACAAAAAATTGAGTTTCATTAGACCAGGCTACATGTTCCCACTATTCACCTGTCTAACTTTGGTGAGCCTGTGCTCGCTGTAGCTTCAGCTTTCTGTTCTTGGCACACAAGAGAAATAATCTAGTCTTCTTCCTATGTATGCTAACAGTAGCACTAAGTCTGACAAAACAATTTTAGTTATATCCAGAACAAGCAAAATGTGTGAAAGACAGTCTTTATTTAGCCAGTATGGTGATTCTAAAACTCAGGTTCTTGCCCTTCTGCTGAGGTCACATTCCACACTCTGTTTGCACGATCCATCCCATTCACATCCAATCCTTGTCCCGCTGCTGACCCCCGTGCTTCACCTTGTAGTTCAGCTGCTGCAGAGCACCGTTTTAGGCCTAGTCTACCTAGTTTATGGACGGCACTCTCTGTTAACGTCACCACCGTAGCATCAAAGGTAAAGTGCAGAGGATTATTAGAGATGGACCTTTCATTGCAATGAGCGATTGTAACAGAGAATACCTGACTGTCCGTGTCTTAACCACAGCACTATCAAACTGCTTGGCGTGGAACAGGAAAGCAGCGCATTCCTGTTTTCTATATGGAATAAAATTTATATATAATTTGCCTAATAGGTATATGTGTATATATATATATATATATATATATATATATATATATATAGCTTTGGGAAACATCTTGTTCAAAAAAATAAATTAATAATGGAGCTCAGGGGATGAAAGGCAGAAAGTTACCTTTCACCCCCCTTTCTCAAACTCTTAAGCCTCACAAATCCTCTTCACCTTGTTGTTCCCACAAAGAAGACAGTGCTGTTGAGGATTGTCCCAATATTTTGGACTGAGTTCTACCCCCGTCATGTTCTGCTCTCTC
Organism: Chitala chitala; assembly: GCA_025773905.1. Taxonomy (NCBI): domain Eukaryota; kingdom Metazoa; phylum Chordata; class Actinopteri; order Osteoglossiformes; family Notopteridae; genus Chitala; species Chitala chitala. The sequence continues at coordinate 1,826 of JABJVR010002230.1, forward strand.
TCTCTCTCTCGCTCTCTCTTTCAGTGTTGTCTGTATGCAGTCTGCCGGCTATAATCTGCACACCAGATGTCCCATCAAATCCAAGGATGGAGCTTTCAGGCAGGATGCACAAGCTTACATAGTTTTATGTCTCTCAGGGATCATATGTCACAATGTGGGGTTGATCTCCTGACTCTCCTGACTCACCTAGTGAGGGAGATTTATCTCGTCTCCTCAGGACCTTGTCCAGCAGACCTCATGCTTCTATCCTAGCCTTCCTTGACTGGTCATTACTTTTTCTGTCATTGTTTTGACATGTTGTCATCCTGAAACTCTTTACATGCAAAATATCCAATTCCTTTAAATAAAATAAAATTTAAAAACTCTTTCAAGCCTTCACTTCCACTTGCCAATCCTGGCCCAGCATTTCCAATCACACTGACATGTGGGATCCAGCCTGTTCCCTTGGCTTTCTCCTCCTTTTTCAATGTCTTCAGGTCCTGGCAAGTACCCATAATAAATTAAACATGAAAGACATTTTGTAATAATAAAGACCAAATGAAATGCCATTGAGAAGGTCAGTCAGTACCAGAATGTCTCCTCTGTGTTTCTCACTGATGGAGCCTACAGGATAGCAGGAGGTGTCATGCAGTGAAGCACGATTAAGCTATATCATTTCTAAAATACAGAATCAGATTTTTAGCTTAGACACAATGTGGCATTCAGCAAGTACAATGTAAATTTTTTCTGGATTTAATTAACTTGGTTTGTGGTTATGTACAACTTTTATTGAAACATCATCTCAGATTTATGCACAATGACAGTGCTTAAAAGCAAAGATAACCTTCAAGGACTCCGCGATCAAGTTATACAACTAACCACAGCTCCAATGGGTTTGCTGGTCCTGGAGCACACTGTTGTCAGAACATCAAAACAAGTTCTGTATCCTCCTCAGAGAACAAACTGAAGGCAAATTACAATAATATGCCGGACATGGTACCCCTACCATACTAAAGTTACCGTGAAGAATCTGAATTTAATATTTTAGGATTCTGCCAAAATCTTCTGTTGTTTGATAGTGAGCTTTGCCAATAAATAAATAAATTAAATAAAATTATAGACTAAGAGTGAGGTCAGAACTGCAAAAATGCTAGCTGTCTCAAATTTAGGAATACAACTGGTCTAAAACAAGTCTTTGTATGTAAATCAACACAGCCTTTAAGAAAATGTTTGAAAATAGAGCCAGAAAACAATGAAAAAATGTGTAGGAATGACATGAGAAATGAAGAACAAGACATGTTCACCAAGTCTAGAAAACCTTATGCAAGTCTAGAGGGAAGCCCTTACGGCAGTCTGGTGTTCACTTCAGCCCCCTTCCAGCAACTCCAGCGGGGGTCAGACATCATGTTTTAGACCCTTGTAGTAAAGTTGGGGGGCAGATACTGACACCTGGGCAGCCAAGAACCTCCATGTGCTTCATGGTGTATACCCTGAAAAGGTCAGTCCATCCAAAAATAACTAAGCAAGAGAACACCCCAGTGAAGTTCTGCAAACATCAACATGCAACAACTACTCAAATTAATGTAACGATTTCCCATTTTGTTTTCCAGCATGGAATAAAAAGTCAAAGTTGTTTTCCCCAGATTTCTTCGAAAAATAACATTACAATTTTCTGGACGTTTGTTAATGGGCTTTTGTAAATTTGCTGTTATGGAAATGAACTCGATCTCTTGGGTGTAAAGTATCAAAAAAATTAGAACACATTTTAATACTCAACATAGCATCACAACTGTTATTTGTTGGGCATTTGCTGTGCCACGTTTAAAAGGAGCCGACACAATGTTTCATATTAACGAGGCGCTCTACAGTGTGCCAATGGAAAGAGACTGGTTGTACCCCTGCTGAAGAATGGTAGACATAGGCTCTTCTCCTCCCTGGCACGTAAATGGTGGAACGAGCTGCCCCTTGCTTTAAGGACTTCGTTGGATCTGTCTATGTGCTGTAAGCTACTGAAGACTCTTCAGGGAACATCTCAGTACCTGAACCTCATCTTCATCAGCTCCTGCTTCTTTATTGTTCCAATGTTTAAATGCTGTTTAGTTGATTTGGACTCTGTCTAGCTTAACTGAATGTTGTGCACTTTTGAGTATAGGACAGCACTTAGTGTTAGCTGTATTATCAGATATTATCTGACCTCGTTTAAATACACATGTACTATTACTTATTGGTAAGTTACTCTGGTCAAAGGTGTTTGCTAAATGAATGAAAGTAAGTGGAAATGCAAATACTAAACCAGATGTACAAACCCATAAGAGGCTAGACAAAGGGAGCTACCTCTAAAAACTGCCCTCATGACAGAATAGCTACTATGTTTTTTTTATTTCCATGGAGGACAAAAGTCATTTTTGACTTGTCTGTGTGAGTAACACTGTGAATGTAAATTAAAAAGAAAATTTTAAGGCAGGGGCTTTGCTGAGCTAATGGTCCTGCTGGTAGTAATTATATTTAGATGACGATTTTGACTGAGAGGTGCATATGACTTATTAAAACCAAGACCACAGTTTTAACTCACTATACACAACATGACTTGGTTTCGCTAAACTCGTTTTTAAGAATTTTGCTCCTTATAATTCTGGAAAGTTGATATAAAACAGACCACACATAAATACCAGTGCATTTCATAAGCATGCAGCTAATTCGCTGAAACTCTGATTTATCCAATAAAACAGTTAATTAAAGTTCTCTGAATATAGATGGAAAAATAGATTTACTTGCTCACTAAACCCAAAAGATCTGCTGATTCACGTCACACATCCATTGGTTCATGTGCTTGCGCCAAGAGCCATGCCAAGAGCACAAACGTTCTGACCAGTATGACACACACATAATGGCAGCACTTCTTCTCAAACATGTCACCTGTGTTTTGTCATGTTATTTCATTGCAAGCACCCATAAAGTAACTTCCCTCTTTCTTCATTTTGATTTGGTACTAACTGATGTATCATATACTGAATTTTTCAGTGATATGGCAAAAAGACACTTTAAGCTAAATATGTGAGAAAATCTGAGATTTGTAATCAATTCACATGGTTCTATTATATTCCACCAGATAGTGACATTTATGACCTGGATAGCGTTGGCCAATCACATGACTGACTGTCAGTATGTTGATTGTAAAGGCAGAACATGAAGAAAAGATGATGCTATGTAATCAACACTGATGTGTACTGACCTTATTGATGATGATGATGATGATGATGATGATGAAAAGTGATTTATATCACAGTGGAAACATTAATAGAATGCTGCTGGTTCAGTTATATTTCAATAAGGTGTATATCCTTAATCTGTCCAATAAAGAAATCTGTTTGTTTTCTATAATTCTATAAATTTGAAAAAACGAGAAGATTAAACAGATTTTTATTGTCATACGTGATAACTGTATACATGCTAACAGTGCTCAGAGTGGCAGAAAGGAGAACACACACTCTGCCTGTCTGAGAGAAGAGAGGGCATGTGATTTTCTGTCATCATTGTCTCTTTAATCTGTCGTTGTCCCTTTGTCCCACCCATCCCATATCCTGTTGCTTTTTGGTAATGATGTGTATATTTGTTTATAAATTTGTGTGCATGTGCATATAGACTTGTGGTTCTTGTGTCGACATGGGCCTGAGAGTTTGGTTACACTGCGTGTCCCTTTGTGTTAGGTGTAATCACAGCTGAAAGAGCAGCCCTTGTGTGGTGTTCCATGGACTGTGTTTGTGTGTCAGCTGAAACAACAGGACGCTCTCTTTAATTTAAATGTATCCATTTGCTGTTCTTTTCCACGTCGCACGGCTTCGATCTTGAACCCAACCTGTTCCACTCTCAAGATTACAATAAAAGGAAAGTTCCAGCACGTGTACACACTACTTCAGTCTGTTCCGTTTTTATTCCATCTGAATATTTTTCCCCATATGTTGTGTTTTATAATGTTGCTGTATTAGGGCATACATTGTCAATGCACTTCATCTTAATTTCAGTGCCTTACATTTAAGAAGCTTTTGTTTTTAAGTGCAGGCTGCAAACGTATCATACGGTGAAATTCAAAACCACACGGTTTCCTGCGATTGCACGGTTCATCAACGATGTAAGTGGAGGTTTTCACATGCGTGAATAAATATACGTGTTCACGTGTGCGGGGGACGTAGCCGGTGGGAATGCCTACTCTGTTTATCCAGCTACACAGTCTTTGTAAAAGCTCTGATGTGGAGAGTTGATGGTTTAAGTATACAGACACCAGGAATGATGAGTGGGCAAGCAAATCCCGATTTCTTCTGAGCAGCGTCCTGCTCATCTTTTCTATGGAAAGAAGTGGCAATAATGTTAGAGATCTCTCAGTCTTTTATAAATTCCGTGAAGCAGGCAAAAAGTTGAGATGACATGAAGAAGCCTGTAATTTTCACCAAACCGCATTTGGTCTGAAATCACTCTTTCACAGTCACAAGTCTCTAGTTTTGCACTTGAGCATGTTTGTGAAACTTCAAAATTCTGGGACTTTCAACTGAAATCTGGCAAGTTTAATTAAGTGTGAAGTAAGAGCCTCTCGAAAACGATCTGTCTATACTTCTGTTGTTTTAAAGGCTTTTTGGCAAACAATCTGGCTTTGTATACCGTCAGCCATACTAAGACGTTTGTTCTGTAAGTGTGGTGAGTTACTACAACCGACCCTAGTGGAAACAAACTGGTTGGGTGCTAAAATACTGATGGGCAGAAATTAAAACACACACACAACTGCACGCATGCACACACACATACACACACACACGCTCACTCACTCACACACATGCACGCACACATACACATGCGTGCACACACATATATACACACATAACTCTGAACATCATATTTGAACAAGCCTTTTTTACTATGACACGAAACCGAAGTACATTGAGAAAAGCCATACAGACGGTGGAGAACGTTCATGTTGTACATGAACTGGGCCAGACGTCAGTCTGAGGCTCAGGAACTGTGAGTCAGCAGCACTCTCTGCCACGTCTCAGGACAATCCCAACTCTCTTTTCTTAATTATTCAGAGTCGCTGCTTACAAGAAAAAGATACAACATGTTCTTGGTTAACACTGAAGAAAAGGGACAAGACTCCTGGAACTTTATTAAATATGGAGAGTATTGTTTATGCCAAAACATGTTGAGTCATAGCCGATCATGAGGTAAGGCAAGGTCTTGGTGGACTGACCATGTCTTTTTAACCATTTCACTATTTAGAATGAGTAAAGAAGTCTATAAAGTGTTTATCTGGCTAAGAGCCTTAATATGCTCGTATAAACATGTCTAGAGTAGTTTAAACACAACACATGCACCACTATACTTAAAAAAACAAACTTCAGATGAATAAAAAGCATAGCATGTGTACTGACGGGCAAAAGCATCTTCTGCGTAATGAAAATAATTCATAACAATGTTGACAAAACAACAGCTATACTGTGGAGGGAAGTACATATGGCAGGAAAAGTAAGACCGCAGCTGTTCAGCAAAGAGGTAAATGTTCTGGATGCTGATTTAATGCTGCGCAGCCAAACTTTAACAATGTTCGTCTGGCATATTTCACATGAATGGTAATGGAACAGAGGAAGTCAGGGAACTACAAACTGCAATATGGCAGAAAAGGCTTAAACTGACAAAACCACAAACGCTTTTCTCCTCTGTCTGTTTTGTGTTTCGTCCAAAAAAAATTTAAAAAAACACAAAGGAAGACAAACTAAATGAGCAGCTCACACTGGAGCGAGGTTTTGAGGCAGAGCTGTTTTCAGTGGTCCATGTGGATTTTTAGGAGTGCACTCTTCATCTCTTTACTCTTCAGCTTGACCCGTTCTCCCCCTAATCTTGGCCCATCTTCCTGCTTGCCCCAGTAGAGCCGCGTGGGAGACTGGCCTATTAACCAACCGTGTCTGGCATGACTCACTGGGTCCTCGCAGAGTTGGGATGCGCTGGTTTGGACCCTGAGAGCCCTTCCTCACACTTGGTTTGGGGGGGGGGACGTCCCACTGCTCCCCCCTGCCTCACCAGTCTCCTTTTTCCACGTGTCCTTGCACACAGCCTGACTGTGCAGAACCCATGACGAAGTGGAACAGCTGTAACTGTTGGACCAAATGAGCAAAGCATCATGTCCTTATTTTTTTTAAATGTACAACCACCTGGGCTTATTTAAATGCATTTCCACCAAAAAAATATTAATAATAATAAAAGATGTTAAATGGGTTAAACCAAAAAGGTTTAATTCTTGAAGACTGTCACTTACCGAAAAATAATAATTTGTCTGGAATTACTCCCAGTGCAACTTCTTAATTAGTTTGCATTTCATTACTTACATGATATTTACCTCCAAAATTATTTACAACTTCTTAAACTTAAGTATCTAGTTTTTAAAATCAGTATGTCTATTAAATACCTGATCCAAGGGTTTTAAAGTTGTATAATAAAATGTCCCATCTTTGACCAAGTGAAATAAATTACCTTGCTATTTAAAAAAAAGATTCCAAACAGATTTTTTAAACTGTACAACCTCAGTATTCACTTCTACAGGTATATTATCTCTTTCAATGTCTAAGATACTCAAAGAGCATCCAGAGAGTCCGCAAAGATTTTCCTCTCAAAGCCGACAATGTATACAGTAACAATTTGTTAGTATGTTAACACACACTCTGCTAAATAGTTCTGTCCAGATATATGCCATTAATAGGTAATAGCTGTAGCAAATTTCATTAGCATAGTTATCGAAGTAGTTGATTGCATTTTTTTATATAGGAGCTGGGCCTTGGTTAGGGTTCAGGAATTAGTCAAATTAGGGAACTGGTTCTCTTGGAACCCATGACTCAGTACAGGATAGGCAGCTGGGTAATTGATAGATGTAAATACACTCAAAGAGTGTCTGTTATACAAATACAGAGGATAAATAAACACAATTATTTAAAAACATTATTACCAGCTTGGTGGCTCAGTAGGTATAACATCAGGTGGGGATGTGGCAGTCTCCCGTTTCAATCCTAGCACAGCCAGATGTGTCCTCGGGCAAGACACTCAGCGCTCCCTGGGTGCCACATGTGCCTGGCTGCCCACCGCTCCTCCCCCTGGGGGGGCGACATAAATGCAGAGAAGTAATTTCCCTCTGGCATTAATGAAGACCTATTAAAAAAAATTTTTAATTAACACAGTATCCTGTCGTCAGAAAAACTAATTTCTCATGCAGTTTGCAAACTGTGTATCCTATTCAGAACCACAGGAAAAACAGCACATATGGAATAATGATGGCTAAATGTTTCCCATGACCCCATGCGATCACACAGCACAATTCCTCAGTATTTTGTGCTCGTTATCAGGCCCACATTGCATTCTAGTATGAAACAGTTGTTAACATTTTTGGACATGTATGTCATCTATTGGAAATTTTTGCTTAAATATAAAAAAATTAACACTAAAGGATTTCTTTTATGAGTAAGCATTACACAATAATTACTTCATAATACGTGTTTTATTCTTTTTTTTTCAAAAAGTAAATACAGAATTTTATAATTATTTGAAAAGTCACATACGTAAGCGAAAAGACATCAAAAACTTTTTTGTTGTAGATTTTGAATTGGTATCCTGGGAAAACTATCATTACAGATGCATAAGGACATCATAAGTATATTGTAGAGCAATAACTGGTCTCTGTTGTATAGAAGCATGTCTACCTGCCATGCTGTGGAGAGGAAAAGGGGGGTGAGAAGAGGAATAGCAGAGGAAGAGGGGGGTGTTGAGGTGCAAAGCATGTCAAGACAATTTCTTGTCTGTCTGGATCCTGAGCTTTGAAGCCTGCATGTGATGCCCTTGTCAGAACATTTATGGCATGTGTGCTCTGAGTTTTCCCGGCTGCCCTTGGTTCATGACTTCACTGCCTGATGATTGGTTATGAAGCTCAATTTAAAATACAAAATAGGTACTTCTGTGTATTGATGAACGGTGCTAACTTTCCTCAAGGTAACTATAATACATTCATATTTACATAATAAATCAAGAATTAAACCTTTAAAACGGGTTTTTGGATGGTTGCTTTGGTTTGATGGTTAAAAAACATCTTTTAACAGCTTGGTGTGAGTAATCCTAAACATGGACTGCTTTTCTTATTAAGCTATTTTTACTTTAAAACATCGATGTGTTCTCTCTCTTACCCTGAATCCTCATGGCTTTTCTACAGCAGGAGGGATGTGTTATTTGTGCTAGGCTTTGCAATAGGGGGAGGGGTGATTTATTTCCTGAGAACTCCTTCCAAGCAATGTAGACTCAGATACAAAGTTTGGGGAAAAAAAAGCAGCACATGTTGAAGTTTGGTGAATCAGTGGCTGGACATGCTGGGTAATCTTTGGGGGTTTGGCTAAAAGTTTCCTTTTAATGCCTCAGCCCTGAGACACGAGACAAGCTTGTTCACGTGTAACTTTGGAAAAATGTCTCCTGGAATTATCTAGAAATTTCTCTCCTCGGAAAGCAGCCTGTATTCAACTGGAATAGAGATTCAGGGTTCAAAAGTAGCTGAAAATATAACGTCTCTATGTTGTTTAGTTTTCTGGCTGAAATGTGACAGACTGTAATAGCTCCTAATTAGATTGAACTTCATAATCCTTGTCTGAAAACAAAGGTGAACTATCTCCAAACAAGATCTAACTTTTTTTCTTTTTAAAACATAGGCCATGTAATGAATGTCAGCATGTGCTTGAAAGAACGTTGAGGACAGTTTTCAGATTTTATATTGCCCTGAAATTGCTGGGTACATGCATAAACGGCATGTCATCCTATTTGCAAAAGGTTATAATGTCACCGTTTCATCCATTTTTTTTTAAATATTCACCTTGGTCAGGGTGGGGGTGCCTGGAGCTTATCCCAGGATGGGGCACCAACCCAACAGCCAAATCTCTCTCTCTCTCTCTCTCTCTCACATACGCTTCATATACCCATGTTTGACTTTTTTAAAGCCAAAGCAAATTTTTCTAAACAATGTCTTATATAAACTAACTGTGTTTAGTGCAACTCATGAGAATAATAAAAAATATTTGCTTGGAATGCCTTTTAAGTAAAAAAAAAAAAAAAAACTGGAGGACAACATTGTTAACTTCACAGCTTTTACACCACTCAAAAGCCTGAATAGGACACGGTGACCGGCGAGTCCAGGTGTGCAGCCAGCAGAGATTAACCTGCACACAAAGTTCTGGTTCCCTCTGTTTTACGCTGGCTGTTTTATGTGTGTGAAGCAGCTGGGTTTAAAAGGAGGACGCCAAGCTAAAGGGAAAAAAGGAGAAAAGAAAGAAAAAAAAAGACAGAATAGCTGGATCCCATATTTGCCCAGCTCTCCACAGAACTGTTTCCTATACAGTCTCAAAACCCATCGCGTATTACAAGAACCACATGCGTGCTATGACATAATATGTAGATGTGGAAGGGTCCAGCGGGAGGGCGGGAGATTCATGGTGAACTGAATAAGTAGCACTCGGCTAACAAACAGCTTCCAGTTTTTGCCCTCACTTTTGGTCTTCTCTTTTCTCACAGTAAGACCTGTTTAAAACTATTGGCTTTGAGCCACTTTGGAAAAAAGTGAAAATCACTGACAGATGCATGCATTCCATTTTATTCAACCTCCCCCCCACCCATTTGTAAGCTTACAATGTACAAAGAATGAGTACAATGGCTATACTTACATGACCCATACTGACTGTACAATATTAATAGTGATTTACCATCAGTAATCTTTTTGGGATTAATACTATCTAATAATTATCTCATAGTAGTTTCATAGTAGTAGAGTAGTAAATATTCATCCAGTACTACTGAGTAATTTTAGGTAGATATTAATATTATAAGAACAATAGCATAAACCTGATTATTTGACAAAGGATCCACTTGGTTAATTATTTTTCTTCTTGCTGTGATGACAGCTATTGCAAAAAGCACTTTTAAGACCAGGCCTGCCAGTAAACTCAAAGGTGAAGACCTGCATCTTAAGTGACTAATCAATTGAAATACGTTACACTGAAACCCAGGATGAGAAGCACTCCACACATTCCTAAGGTGTCCTTGTTTTCTACCAATCAGATGAAATGTTATTAGCAGTGACCGAGGCGCAGCTGAAAGGGGGTTGTTGTTCACTCTACTGTAAGCAGGCAATGAAAACAGCAGATAACGTCAACAGTGAGCAACAGTGTGCTAGCCTCAGAGACCTGTAATGACAACACTGTCCCTGCCTGGGAAATCATCAGCTGCCAATCCGATCGGTGGAGCCAACCATATGGGAGTCCTTGGCTGACCAGTCTTGCCTTCGTTTGATGGAAATTCTGCATTTTTTATTTTTTCTTTCCCCAGGCTCAGATGAGCAAAGAGTGCCGTTTGCTTTGAACTCTAGATGTGAGCTGTAACATCCGTCGTGGTCTTGAACTGGGAATACCTGTGCTTCCCATCATCTTCACTGTTAAAGCAATGTCAAACTTACATCTTTTGCTTAAATTGGTGACAAAATTAAATGTGCCCTCACATGTTCTGGTTTGAACTGTGCAATGTAAATTACAATAAGTGTAGGTTACTAACAGGACTGAATTTAGCTAATTTAAAAAGCGGTCCAGCTTTTCAAGAATTTTAGTCTACCTTTATACTAGTTTTAGCCCCCTCTGTACACGTGCATTTCTATAATATAAAAGGCAGCGTACCGTAATGATCTGTGAAGGCAGACAGACGTATAACAGTCAAAAGGCACCGCCAGCTGCCATCCTGGTAAGGGATGTTTAAAATGTCTGCAAGGCTGGACTGGAAAACAGAATTTAAATCCGTTCCCTCCTTTTCTCATAGGTTTTCTGTAATATTTAAATGGTATGTTTTTGCATTTATGATTTAAAAGAAGAGGTGTGTTGTGAGCTTGAAACCAGTGTCATGTGTCCCATGTTTTAAATAATGCTGTTTGAAGGAGACGCCGGCAAAGGAGAGCTGCCTTTGGAGTGGGAAGCAGATTGTCTAGAAGAGGCTCTGTGTGGTCAAAAGACTAAACATTTTCCTGGAACATGTCCTGTTTCCATAGGATTTCCTTTTATTTAGAAAAAATATGGCAACAGTACTGGCAGTTGTTATATCAGTACTGATGTGAGGTGTTATAACAGGAAAAATTTGGATCTGTCTTCAATTTTACTCTCAATATGTACTGACTATCTGAAACACTCTTAACCTCCTTTATTTTCAATGCTCATATTTTTTTTTTACACATTTAGATAAGCTTAGAAAGTTTGTGACATTTGTGTTACAACTTTGTTATTGCAATAGAAATTTGACACTCAATGCACATTGTATTTAAATCGATTTTAGACAAAAATTGAAGTCTTCGCATGTTTGAAAATAAACAAAAAATAACAATGAAATATAATTTGGTCTACTACAGAGTTGCTACGATGTAAAAATTTACAAATGCCTTTTAATGTGTATCCCTTCAGACGGCGTATAACAAGTACCAGTGATACTGTGTTTATATTATATTTAGAAGCAAAATTAAAAAGTGCCTGTCACAACATTTGTGTTATGCATTGATTGATAAAGGCATCGATAACACTATAATTGAACCCTGGTTTACTATATCTATTTATGCAAAGCAAATTTTGTAGCGTTTCAGAAATGTTTACTCCTGTTTATAACTCACAGTCCAAGTAAGACACGATCGCCTTTCGCTCTCGATTCTCACGTCGATCGTGTTTTTGTTGGAGGACTGGAGGGAGCTGTCGCGTTTGGATTTTGAAACATAAACAAGCCTTTAAATCACTTTGCTGTGGCTTGGATGCGCTGCACCGCTTCTCTACGCTGCATTTAAGTTGTGGCAGAGACGGTTAGTCCAAAAGCGCGGCTGGTCGTGCAGCCCGCTTTGTCTCCAGCGTCACGCGTGGGGTTCTTTTAGGAGGAGGGAGGGGGTGTTCAATTAAGGCGTAGCCAGGATAACATTACCTTTGATTTACTATGACAAGGGATGACAGTTTGTCACCGCCGCCATCCTTCTCCGTGCGACCCACGCCAAACGGGTGCGGCTCCACACCACGGCTTCGCATTGGTTTCTCGCTCCTTCGACTTCCTCGTGGCTACCTTTTATTGGGCCGGAGCCGATCCCACGGAGGCCTCTAATAAAAGCTGTACACCTACTGCACGCTGCTGTGTGTCACCCAGCCCGTCACTGTCTCAGTGTTTTCACATGAGCGACAGCGCTGGCCAAGTCCGGCTCTGCAGCGGGGCCAAACACTCCGCATGCTGTATACATCTGTAAAGTGCACTTGAGGCGGATAAGCCTGTCCCTGCCGTTTTCTCCAAAGACATGCTTTATGCTTGTCTGCTTCCACTTTCATTTTTTTAAAAGTAGACGCATCATTGACACGACATTATAAAGAACTTCTCAAATAACGTCAAATAACTGGATTTTAGCAGTTAAATAAATAAGTAAATAAATGGGAAAAATAAAAATAATTTTTGTTTTAATGAATTTAATTATTAATTATATTTATTAAAGTATTTATTTAAAGATTTGCAGGGAAAAGAACAAAACAAAAGACTGCATTTAGCCTAATATATTAGTGTTGCTATTTAGATGGCCAACTGCTGTAGGTGTAATAAAAGAGTTATTTTAATGTGGATATTATTACTGACCTCCTGTCTGTTCTATTAAATATAACACGGTCAGTGAACACAATGGGAATTCGTACTAAATGAATAATAATGCACTGAAAATTAAGTAAATATTTGAAAGAAATGTGGATGTACTGTGATAGGTTGTTGCCCCCCTTCCCTCAGCGAGCCTGTGTAGGATGAGTGGTATGAAAAGTGGTTGGATGGATGAATAGATGTTGAAGTATTCATCTTTCTCCCAAGAACAAAATCTGCTCCTTCTTTTTCATGCAGTGAGCTCAGAAGATTGTATTGTTTTTAATTATAACGTTACATCTATATATGTTTTTTTTTTTCAATACAAGTTATCATTTGTGGGATAGATTCTTTTTTCTTTCTTTGTTTCTTTCTCTGCTGTGTTTTTCAATAAAAGGTTACAGATGGTCGTGGGGAAACACAGTCTGTAATTGTTCTGTAAATTTCCAGCTCTGTGTTTTTCAGTCTTCTTCTTTATCTGCCTCCTATTCTAGATATCAGTCTTAACTTAAGAATTTCATTTAGCCTGTAGATTTTACCTGTACTCACCTGGCAGCCCCAGAAGTTAGGTGTGCTTTGTTAGGCTGATTGCAGTCTAGTCACAGCTCACACACAGACAAGTGGATACAGGAAGCTCTGTGTTGTGCCTCATGACCAGCAAAAGTCTTTGAAAACCAGGAACACAATTATTGATAAGATTAATGACAATATTCTGTATAGGTTTTTTTTTAGCATTAGTAGAGTTTCTGTTAAAGATTAAAAGTTAAGAAAATATTAATAAAGCATTGTTACAAAAATATCCTCATTCAGGTAAAAGTACACAAAATCTTTACAAGGACAAACATGCACGCACATGCACACGTACACACATGCAAATACACTGTTTCATCATTGTCTCCTTTTTTTATTAGGTTCTAAGTTACTTAATTCATTGGTTTTTTTAATAGTGAATTTGTTTCACCTGTTCTGTTTCAAAATCATATTTAGTTATTATTGTGTATACACACCACCTTGTTTTCCTGGGTAAATGTGTCCTGGAACAGCTTTTCTGTTTTCTGTGGTTTTAAAGCTGCTATTTATCTTCTTTTGTGTGTTATCCACACAGTGTGCTTATGGCTGACATGCCAGTCTCTTTTGAATTTGCTTCTCTGCTGTCAGTAAAACCACTTTTCCCATGTTCCTCCCCCATGTCATGTGACTCCGTAACCCCCAACCAAGCTGTGCACACACACCTTTTCATTAAGAAACATTCAAAGGTATAAAGAGGTGAAACAGAATCACTACATCCAAGATAATATGGGTATACGGATGTGAAAAGTAGTGAACACCGATGGGACACAATTCTAACAGTAATGACACGGAGGAAATTAGAGGCCCAATGTGTGTCCTGCTATTTTCCAGAAGTGCTAGCACATAGGAGACTTGGGGACAGGAAGTCCTCAAAGCCTCAGTCAGTCAGTCATCTTCTATAGCGCTTCTCCTGTTAAGGGTCTCAGGAAGCCTGGAGCCCATCCCAGAACACATAGGGCACAGGGCAGGGGACACCCAGGGCAGGGCGTCAACCCACCTCCTGAAAGCCTCATGGAACAGTTGTATGGGCAGAAGGCATTGCAGGCATCACAAAAAACAGATCAAGAAAGGAGGCCAAAGGCACTGAAGGGCCTCTCACATCATCCATCATGGCTCTAATCAAATAAACCCTGCTGGCACACCTGCGTTTTAGTGTGGCATCATTGTGTCAGCCAGCTTAGCCACTTCAGTCGCAGATACCTTATTCTCGTGGGCCAAGTTATGATCACTCCTAGGTGTAGTTAATTGGAAAAGGTGGAAAACTGATGAGAGGGCAGAGGATAGCTGCCCAAATAAATAGCACACAAACACAGAGCCATATGGTTACTTGCAATGCAGGGCTATTCCATTAGAAGTCCATGGGCTACAAGAGATTTTTACTGGGCTTTTGATGGGTTCTTGCTAGCTTGGTTACATGGTCCAAAACACTCATTCTTTCAACATCAAAAACTGCATGCAGAAATAAACACTCTGTACTTACAGAAGTAACAAAAAATATCAAAAAGACAAGTTTAAACTGATTACACTTCAGATGGTATAATTTTAAAAATCTGGTGGTCACAGAGCTAACTGAACAAACTTAATGCTTTAAAATGCATTAAAATATTTACCTTGTTCTTCATTAGACAACATTGCATGCATGAATTGTATGACTGCATTAGACACATTGTCACTCAGGACTTTTCAGGCCATACTCCTGTTTCTGTTCGCTTTGGGGGTAAAAAGGTATAAGTTAATGCAATCTGGAGTATGTAGCTGTTGATTTTTTTATACTAAATATACAACCAAAAATTACCAAGCCAAGCCAAGCCAAGCCAAGCCAACTTTATAAATAAAGCACTTTAAAAAACAGCAAAAACTGACCAATGAAAAGCAATAAAGTAATGACATTACATACTGATTATTATCCATTACTTTAAACATAAACTCTTTTCCAATTTCACTGTGCCTTGCATGAGAACATATTCTCTTTCACTCAGTTAAAAATAATGCGCAATGACTGCGAATTGCAAAAAGCCAAAAAAAGACATTATAAAACTCAAGCATGGTCACATGAACCACAGTCCCATAGTCCCCCTGTATAATGGCTGCACGTTTACCTCTAATCATTATGCTACTATACGTTTGCACTAAACATTTCTGAAGTTTTGATATGTTCACTGCATATGCTTTCTGTAAGCTGAAGTCATGGGGTAAGATACATGTTTTCCACCCTGGACGTCCACTACAGTTTTGTGTCCAGGGAAAAAGCTATTTATAATCACTGCCATGACTGAGGCTTTCAAACAAAGCAAGAATTTTACAGCTGGGTATTTTGCAAAGTTCAAAGACAATATCTACACCCACTACGGTAACCCACTAATATCATTTCAAATAAATTGAGCCTTGTATAGCATGGTCATCTATACAGTAAACTGTTGTATATAATGTCAGTCAGTCATCTTCTATACCGCTTATTCCTGGTGAGGGTCGCTTAGAAGCCTGGAGCCCATCCCAGAACCCAGAACACATAGGGCACAGGGCAGATGACACCCAGGGCGGGGCGCCAACCCACCACAGGGCGCGCCCACACACACACACACACACATACACACACACACACACACACACACACTCTCTCTCTCTCTCACTCTCTCTCTCTCTCTCTCTCTCTCTCTCTCTCTCTCTCTCTCTCTCTCTCTCTCTCTCTC
>JABJVR010002231.1:0-17746 GCA_025773905.1 Chitala chitala
ACCCCCCCCCCCCCCCCCCCCCCCCCCCCCCCCCCCCCCCCCCCCCCCGCCCCGCCGTTCGCGCGTGGGGGGGCGGGGGGGGGGGGGGGGGCGGGGGGGGGGGGGGGCTGGCAGGGCTCCTTACAGTAAAAGCCTCTTCAGCATATAACACAATCTGTGTCCTTCAGTGCTGATCCACCCAGCAGATGTTGGGAAAGGCTGTTGGAGGAGAGAAAGGAGGACAAAAAAGAGGAAGGAAAAAGGGAGGGGGGAGGTGAACAAGAACACCAAAGAAACAGCTCTGGTTTCTCCTGTGTTACCACAGGCCCAAAGAGAAACACCTCCTTACAGGAGCTCCAAAAATCTGATAGGAAGATGGAAAGCAAATTGTCCAATGGCTGCGAACGTCCAAAAGCAGTTCAGGAACGAACATCAAAAACAGTGCCATCACAGTATATAACAGGTCTGTCGGGGGTGGTGGGGCATCTAATTACATTCTAGTCATTTGATAACTGTGTACAAGTTATTCAGGTGTCGGAGAAGCAGAAACCAAATGGTGTACAGATACTCCAAACCCATTGATCGGATCTGTGGGGCAGATCAGCCCGCCTCCCTGTCCTGCCTCTCGGCCCACCTCCCTGTCCTGCCTCCCTGTCTTGCCACTCAGCCCGCCTCCCTGTCCCGCCTCCGTCCTGCCTCTCGTCCCGACTCCCTGTCTTGCCACTCAGCCCGCCTCCCTGTCTTGCCTCCGTCCTGCCTCTCGTCCCGACTCCCTGTCCCGCCGCTCAGCTCTCTTCCCTGTCCTGCCTCCCAAAGATATGATCTGATGACTGTTTTACCTGCATACCAATATAGACTTGCTGTCAAGACATGTTATATTCCTCATTCAAAGGTACAGCAGAAATTCCCGTTGCAGCACTTGCCCTTGCAACATTTTGACTCAATTACCATGTCCTTACTTCTACTGTACCTGTGACGTCCAGTCAAAAAACATAAAAGCAACTAAGTTCATCTGAGTAGATTCTATCATTTAAACATTTTGATAAACAAAAACAGGAAGTCAGTGTCTTTACAGAACATGCTGGAAGTTAAACGCGGTATTTATGTTCGTGAAGCTTTGGCCGGTACACAGAGATCAGCAGCCGGTATACATCGCAGTGAGTGAGGCCTCAGTGCTCACGCCACTACTCTCACTCTGCTACTCTGCAGAACACTGGTCACTCAGTCTAAAAGACACAAAGCAAACAGTTCCTCTACGAGTGGAAGACGTCCTCACTACGGCAGAACACTTTACCCAGCATGCAGCTAATGTCACATTCCTGTTCAACACTGCCCAATCTACAGCTACCTTTAGATAAGAGTCATTCTCCTCTATAGCAGAGCAGCCAATCATGTTCTTTATTAAAAGCAGAATGGTTCTGGGGGTGGGGTTACTGTCCTCAGCAAGAAATCTACAGTGCAGCAGACATGGACATGAGCAGTGTAACTGTATCAGGGCGCTGCAATGTTAGCCACAGTCCTCATTCCTGTAACGGCCTTCACACCTCATCATTACCGTAACAAAGTCAGCCCGCTTGCTTACGAGCCACAGAAACCTTGACAATGCCCACTCTGTGACCCGTCAGGTCCATCGCTCCAGTCCCACACCAAAGGCAAAGGTTCCAGGCTGGAAACTTGCCAAGCATCCATATCTGATCCTTGTTAAACATGTGTTCCGTCACAACACAAGCACAAAGGGGCTGCAGTGCTGCACCCACACCCGCACTCAGCCATGCGGGGATGTGCACAGCATGCGTGCACGCTTTGCGACATGACAACGGTAATGCGCTGGTTGCATAACCATCTGCACCTTTTCTAGACTTCCTGTTCTGTGCCAGAGTGGACGCTTGATCTGACGCAAACACAGTACATACATTACAGAAACACTAGTGTAGCCTCCCTTTTAACAGTTCAGCTGTTGCTAGGAGACTCAGAGCACCCAGTCCCCTCAACTTTCACACTGTTCCCCATGACTACAACCCACCCACCCCACTCAGGTACCATTGTCAGCACCTTTCTCATCTGCACCGGAGATCAGGACAGCTGAAAAGTGAGGCCTGTCACCACCTTCTCTGTGGAAGCGGGTGTAGATCCTCAATCAGCACACACCACCTCCTGACGAGCCTTGGACCCACAACAGCCTTGTGTCTCATGTTGGTTTAAAGCAGGAAAACAAACACACCATGCAACAACTTCCTGGCCCAGGAGCAAGACGAACACAATTTCAAAAATGCAGACAGTGGATGGATGACATTCCAGTAATGCCACAGGGCTGCCTGAGAAAAGCTCTGTGAAGTGGGCGGTGGCTGGTTACACTCACTGTCACATTAGGGGTTCACCTCTGACCTCCTGGTGAAGCCGTTTGTAAGTCGATGCAACACACAAGACAAGCACAAAGCTCATTCTATGTATATTTGGGGGGGGGTCTATATAGCTTAGGCCATAATCATTATTATTAAGTCATTTAGCAGACGCTTTTATCTAAAGCCACTTACAACATTTCACGTGTATTACAATGAGCTAGTGCTGGGTGCTTTGCTCAGGGATACATTGGGTGGTTGGGCTGGGATTCGAACTGGGAAACTTCTGCATCCCAGCCTGATGTTCTACCCACTGAGCTACCAGGCCGCTTTCATGTTAACAACGTAAGTGACTATATTTGGAGATGCTTGTGTGGACGTGAAAGGGTTAACCTGCAACTGCACCCCAGGGAAAGGAAGGAACAACCCAAAATGCAAAGCGTGAAGTAATATCAACCAGTCAGACCACAGCTCGACAACCTCACACACGTGCACACGCATGTACGCACACATCCACACATACACAATCAATCAGTGCGTGTGAGGCTTTGAGCTGCTTTCGTACGTGCATCTCCAAGTCCATTTTACCTGATGACTCGCCGCACCTGTCTGCGCTCTGCTGGCTCTCAGGTAGCAGCTCATACATTTCAAATAACGGAGAGGATGAGCTCACAGCACACAACAAACCTGTCAGCAGGTGACAGGTAAAGGACGAGCCAACACACAGTCACCAAAGCACACCTGTGTATCTGACTGTGTACAACACCTTATACAGGTGTGCAGGTTAGTCACATGGTTTCATGTTAAGGATTTATGCTACAAACTGAAAACAAGAACAATGACAGCGCAGCCTGCGGTGCCATATCCTGACTTTAAACGAAGCGAGAAACATAACCAAAATGAAGCAATTCTCAGTACAGACAAAAAAATTATAAAGTACAAAAAAAAAAAAAAGTCAGTCATTACAAATCAAGCCAACTATGAAAAGAGAATCGACTTACTGGTGCCCGTCACTCCAGAGTGTGTCACCTCCACGTACACTTCGAAAATCCACTCTGGGCTCTCCCTGAAACGTGTGCAGAGGTCAGAGGTCAACACTGCACCCAGCAACAGTACAAGTGTCTGTCAGTCACTCTTACAGACCAAGAAACAAAATGGCTCTAATTATGAGAAGATACAGGCAGAAAAATAACAAATGATTTCCACAAGATTGCCATTTTTCACACAAATTTTAAATCAGCCACTATGCTGACAGTTACAACTTCAACTCCAATCCTGGGACTCGAACCTGCAGCCACTTGATATAAGTATCTCTCCTTATCTTGTAAGCCATCTGCTATAATTTCTTATACAGTCTGTACACACCACACTGTTGGAAAGGTTTCCACTTTGCTTTTGACATCATTTTGGTTGAGGTTCTTTTAAAATTATGCTCTTGGGCCTAGAACCTGCACCAGTAGCATTCCGATGTTACAGTATGGTCTTGGGCCTAGAACCTGCACCAGTAGCATTCCGATGTTACAGTATGGTCTTGGGCCTAGAACCATCACCAGTAACATTCTGATGTT
Organism: Chitala chitala; assembly: GCA_025773905.1. Classification (NCBI taxonomy): domain Eukaryota; kingdom Metazoa; phylum Chordata; class Actinopteri; order Osteoglossiformes; family Notopteridae; genus Chitala; species Chitala chitala. The sequence goes on from JABJVR010002231.1 coordinate 3,887, forward strand.
ACAGTATGGTCTTGGGCCTAGAACCATCACCAGTAATATTCTGATGTTACAGTATGGTCTTGGGCCTAGAACCATCACCAGTAACATTCTGATGTTACAGTATGGTCTTGGGCCTAGAACCATCACCAGTAATATTTTGATGTCACAGTATGGTCCAATACTCCCAGCTGCACATGCACACCCCACCTGCTGCTTACATTTCTGCTCTCAATCATGCGGAATGTGCCAAGAGGCTCCTGTGCATGTGATGCATGACTGGACACTCCGGATGCAGAATTCAGCAGCCCTGTTCTTATGTAGAGCATTCAAACCAAGTCCCTGTGTGGCGAGGGGCTCACCGTCTACCACTCCCCACTCCATTCACCTGAACAGCCACACTTTTACTGTAATTATTTAACTTCAGCTGTCTGCTAAAGAAAGTAAAGGAGGTTCTCCTTTGGGGACATGAATCTAGAATCTCATTTCCATGAGACTGTAAGGTCAGGAACATAGGCCTGGTGTCAGCAAAGCTCTGCTTCTCTCCAGCTTCCGTTGCTCTGCTGACTGACCAGAGTCATGCATTACACCACCACACACCGCCACACACCGCCCACTCTCCTGCATCTACAGTAACTAGACCCATACTTGGCAGCAAACTGTGCACTGGAACTTCAGGAGTATTTTGATGCCTTCTTTTGTGGGATTTAATTTAGATCTTGCAGGACTACTAGTAGGAAATGGATGGGATTTTTCCAAAACATAAACGAGCCATAAAATATGAAGAAAACTAATAACCTGCCTGTCCAAGTAACATCACGCAGCAACTGTGAATTATTGCAAATATGTCAACATATGAATGTCTGAAGCAATTCAGGTCTTTCTTTTAGAAGTCCCGGAAGCCCAAATTCAGTCAGAAGAGAAAAGACAGAAGTTGCCATGAATGCTTTCAAGTCCTGTAGAAAAATAACCAACGTTTATCACTCACACACATCAGAGACAATCAAGGTACTTTGATCACAATAAAACAAACTAATTATGTTTACAACTCAAGTAAAAAACATATTGTACGTATATAACGAAAACGTTATTATATGTCTATTTAATGAATAAATGTCAAAGCACACATGGGTAAAACTTGATTGAGAGGAGAACGGCTGTACCGATCCACACAGCGTTACGTTCTTCACTTTCCTCCTTGAAAACGCGATATCGTCTAACAGATTACACTGCAGAAAATGCAACGCGACACAGAAGTGTCACACACTTGTAAACACAAACTAAAGGCACACAGTACGATCGGATGCAACTGTGGCGTTGGAATGTCCGAACCTGAGCTTGATACACTGTTTATCTCCAGTGTTATTTTGTAGCTAATATCACAACTGTGATGTCATGACACAGTGTTACTCGTAATACAAGTAACAAACACACAAATAAAACGGCTACAATGTAACACCACACAGGCAACCTTGTACAGGAGATCGGATAACCATTCAAGTCTAGCTTCTTCCCCTATTTTCTGGCAAACCTAACGCACTCGATCAACACCCTCAAACCTCGTTTGCTTACCAAATAGTTGTACAAATCGGATTTCATATTAAACGTGTATTTGCCATATAACCATCTACGAGTAAAGGTAAATAAATTCCACTGTCAGTCGCAACAAGTTCAGGCCTTCCATCGCTGCCTTTCCTGTGATTTTTCGTAAACAGTGGGCTTTAATGAATGAAAGAAAAGGCAAGAGTAAAGGACGCTTACTTGATACGAGAACCCATTTTCAGCTTTCACGGAATTCAAGCCTAGTGTCGGGAATGAGGGGCGTGGACCAGTTATTCCAAGCTTTATTTTTCGGATACCTCGTCAGACAGCCCGTCCAAACGCCATGGTCTCCATGCGCAGACAGCTGTACCGTCGTCACATAAATGAATTCTGGGTATTGTAGTTGCTCACAAAGACAGTGAACGTTCACCGAAGGAGAGCTGATAATTCCACTAACTACAGCTACCACAAAGCCAACGTGTGAGGTCGTGAGAATCGCGTGATGCCTCGGCCGCGTCCCTGGGGTTTGTGGTAGTGGTCTCACAAAAAAGAAACTGTCATCCTTTGATGTTGGTAACACGTGTGAATGAAGTTACAGTCAGGGAGAACTGGAGTGCATAACGTCTCATATCTTGTGTTTATACTATGTGTGCTAAATAAAACGCGTTTCTTAATTTTTCTTTTACTAAATCTGGTCTACTTGTATACGTACTTAACATTTACTTTTTACATTATCGTCATATATTAAAAGCAAATATATATTGTACGTTTATGTTAAACATATTAATTAACTTAATAGGATGTTTGGAGTAACGGGGGCTGCTCTTCGGGGACTCGAACCCACGCAGCTTCGGGTCGCACAAAGGATTCCTCCCTTTCTAAGATTCATTTCGAGGGTGGTACGATAATGAATGTTGGCTGCTTAAATTATACTCCGTTCGTGGTAAGAACTGTAGCGTAATTTACACGCCGGACAAAACGTACAGCCCGGCTAACCCGTCCCCGATTTGATGTGTACCATAATTTTCGAAATAAAGGTGTTTGTATATACCGACTTGGGTCGTGCATTATATAGCCGCATCCAGTACCATAAACGAGTTTAAGGGTTGATGATCAGCAGGTGGAATGGTACATTATAGGGTATAGTACATTTTCCATGTCGGTTTCACTGTCTTTTTACAGAGTTATTTGTCCGGGTAGGCCATTCTTGCTATACACGGCTCTTTAAATTGTGTTTCGCTCATGGAACCGAGATGCCAAGGTTGGATCGACCGACTTCTGGCTGCAGAGCTGTTAGTATTTCTATCTAACATTCACATTAAAGTCCCTGTACCGAACGCATTATAGCCTACAGAATTTGTGAACTGAAATATTCCGAGATCTTTTGTAAATGTCTTTCAGCAAAATCAAACGCGTTTTATATTCATTTAGATTTTTTGTTTGAGAAAAGAAAACGTAAAAATTGCGTTTCGGTATATTAACTAATACTTGCCCATCAAAAGAGTAAGTATTGTAATTGAGACAACTGTGACGAGCATTAGTTAATAATATATTAATATTATTTAATTATAATATAGAAATTGTAAAGAGCGATACGTTATAAAAAGAAAATAAACAATTACATTTAAATAACACATATTACTTATGAAATTATGGGTGAAATTACTGGACATAATTTCTTTATCCGTTTTTTTTAACTGTTTAATGCACTCAGGCTTAGAAATCAAGAATAGGAAACACCGCACCGCGACTCCCGGTTTTAATAAGACTCGATCACAATGACATACGGTCAGTTGATACGAATCGAAATATATTATCCACTCGCCCAACGACGGAGATTTAATGACCGTATTGTTTACACACGATTTTGTTTACCATCTCTGGCTATAGGTGCTTGTTATGCACGCGTAGTTAAGACCAACGCAAAGTCGTTCTAAACGTATGTGATATTTCAGGATTAAGGATATAAAAACACATTCACGGTACCCCACGGATCACCAAACAGCCGCCAAGTGCTTTGACATATCAGTATATAATCACGGCATTTCGCACGGAAAACATTGGCTCGTAACTCCGTGGCAAAGCTAAAACACTGCCAGGAGAGTTTAATTAGGAAAAGACAGCCTGTCCCCGTGCATGCTTTTGGTAACCACTGTCATTACAAGAAAACTATTTCAATTGGTTCTTTTGTCATTTCTTAAACATTTGGACGTTTGTGTCAACAATAGGTACAGCGCTTAGAACGTTACCTTACATATATATAAACGCGACCTGCGTCTGTTTTCCTATGTTCTAATATTTCCTATATTTGAACTTGTGTTTCCGTTCCGTTTTCTGTATCTCATATGTCCAGTTGTAAATACCCTACGGTTTATGAAAGGAGGTCGTCGATGACATATTATTATAAATAACTGTAAAACACTTCAAATGTTTTGAGAAAAATACGCTCATATAACCTGATAATAAAATAACTTTTGTTTTCTGCCCTGTGGTTTTGGTTGTCAACCTGTAAAGTATTAATCGCTCATTCCTCACCCTACCATTAGGGGACGATTCGACTGGACGCACCATACCAGTTAGAATGGGTTACAGATGAGCTTCTGTTTCCAGTACACTATATAACACCATTCGAGATGTTTTCCTTATCGAAAGTTGTGTTGACGTATATATAGCGACGATAACACTTAATGTTTACAAACAATAACATTTTGTGTCTCGTGTCTAGTGCCTGCTGCATTAAATGTGTTGTTATATAATAATAAGGTAAACAATACTGACAGTTTACGCTTTGTTAAAGTCTAGTTAACTGAAATTCTCTAAAGAGTTGCTTTTAAGATAATGTTGCATGTTGACGACTTCATTCCACCCCAGAGCTGAAGGTATGCATTTACCTTAGAAGAAAGACAAGCAAGTTAATACGGTGAGCTCGCTCGCGCCGAAGTTCGCCCCTGCGTTATATATATATTAAAAAAAAAAACGTCAGTCCTAAAACAGTAAAAAGAGGCTGGGGGGAGCACTGGGTTTAACACTCTACTTCATGATACACATATTACAGCTTTTTTTAAAAACCAAGGTTTGGTGCCCAGTGGTAATTTATATCTTGTAATGTTTACCTAAGAATTGTTCTGCGGTGAACTCCACCGTGGAAATCACTTGCTGATGTAATTGTAATGCAATAACCTACATAGAGCGCCAGAGATTTTGTGCATGTTGTGGTATTTTACAGTGTTAAAGTGTGCAGTTAACGATTGCATGTACAGCCCTACACCGCTATTTCCTTAATAATCTAATAGTCACTGAATATTGTATTTAATAGTCGTGTTTTGTTTTTCCGATCGAGTTTTTACAGAAGAGTAAATTCGCTATAGTAAAATAATCACACGAACAAAACTAGGGGCACACTTCGTGCACTACGTAAACTCCAGAACCTGAAGAAAATGTACACTTGCCTAACGTTCGTGGTTTAATCGCCGCTTGATAAAATCGTCAAGGGATTCGTTCTTACACAAAATTGAACCGTTTCAGCATCGTTACGCAGCAGAATTTATCAAGCATTAAAGTACTGTCACTGACTTTGAGTAGAGCAGGATGACAGCAGGTGCTTAAAACACTATCATTTTCTGAGAAACAACAGCAGGGATTTCGAGTGTCATCAGACGCATGAAAACTTTACAAACAAACAAATAAACACACACACACTCACGCACAAACTACATTAAATAAGAAAGCACCAGTTAGGAGAGGACATTTAGCCTACGATTATAAACGGTAACAGATAGTCCCGAGGTATGTGTTACTTTTTACAGAAGTGTTACTTAATCTGTACACTCGTTTGCCTTGTGAAGATTTAAAAGCAATAGTAAATATCCGCTTAAGCGACACCTACGATACCATATTTCATCCACCCCTCAAAAGAGTATGACAACGCAATGTTTAATGCATAAGCCAACATTAGTCCAGACTGGACACGTAGAAAATAAATATGCATTTATTCAATTAAGGGTATTAGACTGGATTTAATTTGCATGCGGATTTTGCATCTTATTGAATCACCCTGTTCGCGATGTAAAACCTGTCTTTTGTGCGCAGAAATATGTTTTAAGTAAATATGCTACAACATGACTGTCAGTAAATGATAAACGCACAGATATAGTACGGAAAAGATAATGTGGAGAGCGAAACGCTTTTAAACGTTGTTTTGACGCACACGCGAAGCAAATGATGTCCGTTTCGCCGTATCCGAACCCCACCTGAATGGATTTTCCTGTTTCCCTCACATACTCATTTAATTCATGTCATCATTATGATAATATGGTTATACGGGATAGACCTAATATGTGATAAAATTATTTTTCTACATCTTTCCTAATAGGGTAAAATACGACAGTGCTTAGCTACACGGGATATGATTTAATTGGCTGCCTATCATCAAACCAGCGGTGTTACCCGTTTTGTCACCCATGTGCCCTCACCCACGGGACGCGGGGTTGCAGCTAATAAAGAAAAAATAAAACATACACACACACACACACACACACACACACACACACACACACACACACACATATCATCTGAGGGGCTGCTGGGGCGTGCTTTGTATTCTTTACTTGGTCGCAGAATAGGATGGACTGATCGATCATAACGGTGTTCCTCATAAGAATGAAGTATGAATAGGACTTCCAAAAGACGTTTTAAGCCACGCGACAAATGTGCGTTACCGGGTGTGTGTACAATAATTAGAAATGTGATGAATTTGATGAGAAAGATTACAGTAAGTAGCCCAAGCCTTTCATATGGCAGGAGTTCATACGCCACCGTTACACCAACGCAGTTTCTGAACTAATCGTCATTTTCAGTTGTCACACATAAGACATGCGATACTAAAAGGATCGAAAAGATCCACTTTCACTTTTACCTAAATACGCAAACCATGGTTTGGTGCAGAAAAAAAAGTCAATTACTAAAACGTTTCTGTGATAACGTTAACCTGTTTTATACGTGTAATCCCCACACCTGGTGAATCTCTGCTTAATACTCACGACCCTTACGTGGGTGATGAATTTGAAATTGAAAGGGTGTTAATGCGTTTATAAGCAAATGTTGCTAACCTTGAAAACTTTTTAAAAAATTATTTGCAAATCCAAAATTTATACTTAAGCCTGTTACCAGGACTGAGGTTAATTGAAAATGATAATTAAGTTTATACCCCACTTCCTATTTAGGCCCGGGATCTAATGAAGGCAGAATCTACGCGTAACAAAACTGATAGCAATAAATACAAATGTCTAAATCCAGTTACTTCCCCCAGCAAACTAAACTTGTTTTTGTTTCCTCTATTTGTGTATTACTTTCTACGTACACACATTTTATTATAATAAAAACATGAAACGTGGAGAGCAACATGTAGTATCAGAATGAAGGCTGTCACAAGAACCACGTTCAAATAGTTTATATGTATAAAATTATACCATAGAGTGTGAATTAAAACCTATACACGCAAACTCGTGTAGGTGTGTTGGAAACCGGACACGTGTCGCGTACAACTGTATTAAAAACAGCATATGCACCATGCCCTGCCTCTGGCACATTTTACTACAAACTGTACAATATCGTACAGGCTGCAGGGAAACGCGGTTTGTGGGATTGAGACATGTGGCATAAACGCTTAGAAAATTATATTGTCGAGGTCAACCGGGTCACTGAAAATTGGTTTTGAATGCAATTCGACTAGGTTATTTGTCACAACATTGACGTAAAAATCCAGTTCACCGAAAAACGTGTTTTGCGATTAGTGACTTACGAAAATTTAAATATAACGCAATAAGATGTAATTTATGCTATAATGTAATGAATTCAAATATAATACATACGGACACCATATAAATGCACCGCGTTGTCTTTAAAATGTTCTTTAAATGTACGTTTTCTTCACGTTACCACATCTTTACGTTTGTGTCTGTAATATTTCACCTGGTTAATTACACAGCCAGGTACCATCTGTGAAGACCTTGTACGAAGCCCTGACCACTAAGAAGAGGAGGCGCGCGGAGCGAGGCGCGCGCATGATTTTGCGAGTATTCCTCTGTACGCAACTTCTCCATTGAAGATGTCTGTGAAGACAGGTAAAGAACGCGAGGTATCGCGGAACATGTACATCAACATTTTCACGCCGTTATATGTTTTTAGGGCTATGCATATGCACGCTTGTATTAACGATATTGTGACATTAACCATGTCGTACATATAAACTGTTGAAAAAAAACTGAATATTTCAGGATGTTTTATCAAGCTTCATACGGTACAACAAATTAAAATACTTTAAAAATCGGTCAAAAATGTGTTTCTGCACAATTAAAGTAATTAACGAGTCTCCAAAGGTCGATAGCAAATACAAGGCGACCTGTGAAATCTGAAGAGATTTGTCTGATAAAAATGATAAATTATAAATTAATGTTGTAATTTCACAAACACATTCTGAACAAAGGAATAATAATTTATATAGAGTTACCAAATAACTAAATAAAAAATCGGTAAAAGGACAAACATACGTATATATTCACACCTTTCAAACAAACAGTATGTTAAAAAACCACAATATAACAGAAACACAAAGAGAGCACAGCGACAAAATAAAAAGCCTTTACTTGTGCATACGGTACCTTTAAATCTACGCCTATTTAGCCAGTTTAATGTCAGAATGTGGCTAAGGTATCGGTCGCAAAGGTGTCATATATAATGGAAAAAAACAGTAATAAACATTTTCAAACTGTCGAAGATGGTAAAACGTTACCAAACGATGACTTTCACAGAGTTACACACATTATTTTTTGTTGCCAACAGGAAAACCTAAAAAGTAATGAAGTGTAGCGTTTCACTCCGTGAGTATTAATTTTGCGGGTTATTCTCTACATTACAGGCAAACCTACTGCTGATCCATGAGCAGGGACCGACTCCCCGGCCGTAGCGGCGTGGGGATCTTTTATTGAAGTTTAGTCACGGCTGTCGAGCTGTATAGCTGGTCTCGTGTTGTGCGCTGTGTGTCGAATCTGCCCGCAGGGTAGGATACAGTGGGGGCCAGGGAAAATAACATAACGAAACGGCGAGCCAAGTATGCGAACACACACACACACACACAAACGCGCGCGCGCGAGTACACACATACACGTCGACAAGTCTTTGCATCATCATGACAAAGTTAAAAATATATCATTTAAAAGCTTGAAAACGCTTCCATTTAACATGAAAACGTAATTCAAACTTCTGTTAAATTTCTTTAGTAAATTAATTTAAAACGTTGATTACAATGCAATTAAAACCATAATAACGATTGCGCTGGATGAAGTGAATACGACCTGTTAACGACCCACTTCTCACGGACCCTCAATTCATTGGTTTCATTAACCGACTCGCCCTAATTGCTCGTACAAATAAACGGAACTAGTTATTTCATAAAAATTTCTTTTGCTGTACTAGAACATCTGATATTTTCCAATAAAAGTGAGGCACGCTAATTAATTAGCTGTTCTCAATCGTTATACTATATATTTATGTAATTTACACCATTCAGAAACAATGGGAAATGCTCATAATATGCGTATTCATTAGGAGATGTTATATCATTGTGCTAATAATCACTATTTACGATCCAGTTAAGTAGATAACGGTGACCTCCCAAAGAATGCCTGTCATCGTCTCGGCCCCACCCCCACCAATTTGTAGACGTGGGCGCAAAATAGTCCACAGCCTTATTTATCTGCAAACAAAACGGTGGAGATTAGAAAACGTTACTATACAATGAAACATACAGAGCGTCGCTTTAGTTACCTTATAATGAATACAGCTATAATATCTCGCCCTGCGAACATTTCATATATTTGCAAAAACATTTTGTAAACATTCGTTTTCTTACATCAAACAATAAAAAAGAAAAACAACAAAGCAAATACAGTCCACTATAGATCCGTAGCAACGGCAACTACAAGACTTTGAAGCCCGTTCAGTACACCATAATTGATTTGGTCACACTACATAATGTCGAAATGCGAAGCAAAAGAAAGGACGGCTCTTGCAAAAGATGCGCACAGCACAACACTAGAATAACACGTCCCACTCCAGCTTTAAAGATGAACCGCCGGAGCCCCTGCTGTAAAGGGAGTAGGCGGCGCTGCTCAGCCAATGGCGTCCCGGCTGGGCGCGTGACGTGAGCAGCCCGTAGAAAAGGGCGAGGGGTGTAGAGTAGCAAAGGTAGGGAGACCGGAGAAGGAGCAAGAGAGGGAGGCTTGGGTGAGAGGCATGACAAGGATTATACAAACTGGGCACAGAAAACTCCTCCTCGATCACACACAGGTCTGCTGGAGGAAGGGAAAGGAAAACTTAATCAGCTGAGCTTCAACAACCTACACAAATATACCGACGCTCATTTATTTGTTCGCATTCTTAAAATGTTAATTCGTTATTTGTTTTGTTTTAATTATTAGATAAAAATCATGAGCACGCGAAAGTAACAGCACAATCGACAGATTGGATTCGCAATCTGTGTGGCGTTGTCCCTAATAACAGCGACAAACTGTCAGCAAAAAACTGACAGAAACAAAGAAATGCGCCCGCCAAGTGCGTGTTGCTGAAAACCTGTTTGAGTTTGGATTTTATCGTGTATTTTTGGAATATTTTTGTATGGCTTTGTAGCGGTTACAAAACGGTTATTTTCAGTCTTGTCCGTTTAAGATTTAATGTAGTGTTTACATCTTATTAATTAAGTAATTTAGTAATAATAATAATAATATGTTCATATCACTTTCTTAATGCTTAAGTTTTCTCCAAAGAATTATAAGTCGTTCTTGGTTGTCATCCTGATGTACAGTAAGATATTGATTCATTGGCATCGTTTCTTGGTGGAGCACTTTTTACATTCTGAGCTCTCGTCTCTGAACTCGAAAGGGAAGGTTCACTTCATGTATTGAGGACCACGAAGAGACTTTTTAAAACAAAATTTTAAAACAATGTATTATGTAGCCTAACGAGTCTCCAAACTAGTTTTTCTCTTTGAGTGCAGCAAATTGAGAAGTTTTTTTGGTACTTCCTAATCATTTTGCACCCGGGGTCTTGACATGAAGCTCCAGCTGGATTACATCCTTTAACTTTCGATGCGTGCTCGCGGCCTACGATTTATGGAAGTTTTGCGCTTTGACATTCAGGAAAACAAGTGCAGTATCCATCAGTCCGCCGCTGCGATGCTCTTCCACGGCCTCACCGGAGGCGAGATGCAGGCGGTCGCTGAGGAGATTGAGCAGAGAGGAAAGAGCGAGTGTTCAGTCATCAGCTCTGCAATAGACATGGGAGAAACGGACACGGTAGGAATAACGGCAACACAAGTCATCACCCCTTGCTCTAACATCTCATATTATTTCGGTTTTAAGGTGTTTTCGAGGACCTTGGCTGTAGAAGTGTTTAAAGGCCTGTCAACTAAAAGCACAGTGTACGAAACACACGTCATCATGCTTTATCTTGAAATGTCACCTAATATCCCTCAGTTACATGTGCACTTTCATTAACATAGAATTAGAAAGTAAATAGTCTGGCAATTATTTAAAGTTAGAAGTATTTGGAACACGTGCATTACAGGTAAGTCACACGGGGTATGACCGGATATAATAATCAGCAATAATCAACTGAATATCTAACAATTCAATAATTTAATTAACGTAGACTGTATACTGAAAGTACACACTGACGTTTCATGAATGATTTAATATCTTTGCGTGTGTTACTGCTCTTACTGAAGATAATCCAATTACAATGTGCGACGTCTATTATGAGGCTTGTGCCAGAAATTTTTGTACAAGGACAGACTGTGGCTGAACTGGCGGATCTGCAGTGTCTTACGTGGTAGATTAAGTCTTACAAAATATGATTAGGACACTCATTTCATTGGAGTTAAGGTGTCGTTGACTGTGAATGACGAATCTTAAACAATGGCTCGTGTGAATGACAGAATTCGTTTTTTATTTTAATTTTTTTAAATATATAAATACAAACTTTTACATACCGCGCGTTTTTATTATACAATTAAAAGTTGTATATTTTTGTTTGATTTAATTTCTTGTGACAGTACTTTTGCGGGAACACGAAATGTTTATAATTTAACAACTTTAAACTTTTTGTTTTGTGTATATACATATCTGTTGTCTTAATGTTAGTGTTATTTTCGTTTGCCTTTTTATGTTAACTCAGTTTGCACGAATATGTATTATTTGTAATGTCCAAACCCTAACTGTAAAATGCTAATGTTCAGCGTGTACCCCAGTATTTGCACTATCTGTGGAATTTATTTGCGTTCATTTTCATATCAACCAATTTTAAAAGGCCAAAATAAATGGGAAAGATTGTATTTAAATTTCTTTTTTAGTTACAGCTTGAGATAAATATTGTGTACAGTATAGACATACTGTGTATGTTTGGTTTCACTCTGACTTCATACATTTAACATTTTAGAAACTTGTAACCTAAATATTTATTATTTTGTTGTGATGTAATCATAAACGTAAAACTGGTGAACTGTAATTCAACTTGCAAGTCAGTTGCAATACAGAAATGAAAAGAACCACAGCAGTTACTCAGTTGTAAGCAGACGTGCGTTGTGAATTGCGTTATTTTTCCGTGCCGTTTTGCAGGGCATGAATTCCGTCGGCACCGACCGCGTATCCCTGTGCGCCGGCTGTGGAGGGAAGATCTCCGACCGCTACTACCTGCTGGCGGTGGACAAACAGTGGCACGTGCGCTGCCTGAAGTGCTGCGACTGCATGCTCAGCCTCGGCTCAGAGCTCACGTGCTTCAGCAAAGACGGCAGCATTTACTGCAAGGAGGACTATTACAGGTAAACGACGTGCTGTACTGACAGTACGCCTCATCCTGTAACACAGGACCTACATCCACAATCTTGGTTTAATCGAAAAACATATTACTTTTCACCTTAATAAATGCATTTAAATATATTTTGGATCAGGTGTCACCTGGTGTGAAGTTTGTAGTATACAAATTATTTTGTATATTTATTTACACTAATGTTCGATTTACTTCTTTTTACTAAACCACAAAAATCTATACTATAAAAAGTTGTAAAAGTGATGAGACATTGGTTATTCCTTTAAGGAACTTCGTAGATATATTATGTACCATTATTAGCCTTATTACATATAAAGTGTACAGGCGACAGTTATCAACAAAAAAGAATATACTGCCTTAGGAGTCTCATTATGGAATATGCGGTGTTTCTTCCTGCCAGTCAGTACGTGTAAAAACTTACTCAACACGCGCTCTTTTGTCATGCAGGAGATTTTCGGTACAGCGGTGTGCCAGATGCCACCTCGGGATTTCGGCGTCGGAAATGGTGATGAGGGCGAGGGACCTGGTGTATCATTTGAACTGTTTCACCTGCACGACTTGCAGCAAGATGCTGACGACCGGGGACCACTTTGGTATGAGGGACGCCTTGGTATATTGTCGGCTGCACTTCGAGACGATCCTGCGCGGGGAATATGAAGCACATTTCAGTCACGCGGATTTAGTCTCCGGTAAAAGCGGAGGACCGGGTTCGGTGACGGCCAACTCTCTGGGACTGCCCTTTTATAACGGCGTGGGTACCGTACACAAGGGACGGCCAAGGAAAAGGAAGAGTCCTGGGCCCGGGTCCGACCTGGCAGCGTACAACGCAGGTAAGACGGATCATTCGTTACTTTCCAACATAGTGCAAAGGAATATGTTCGCAGCCTGCGCCAGAACGGTACTGCTCACAATGTGAAACGCAGATATTTGAAATATGAATAAATAAACGGACATCAATTCAATGTAACATCAATGTTATCACCGAATATTTGAAAGAAAAGTATATAACAGTTAATATACACATAAACAGGAAAATAAAGAACGCAAAATTCCTTAGATTCCAGAATTTCTGAATTCGTTTAATTTTCCAAAAACAATGCGTGCGGCCTTAGGGAAATATATCACAAAACTCTTCATTTCACCATCAATTTTAATTTTCCGCATAACAACTATATGTGTATGGGGTATTAATACAAAAGTGACAAAGCAAAATGTAAATTTTCAATCAGCATTGTGCTATTTAATTATCATGTGTATATCTATAATGTGTACCGGAGTTTAGCAGTTAAATACAAACTTTACATTTCATGTAGAGTAATTGTGCACGCGTCTTTATGTACACGCGCGTTCATGCGCGCGCGTTCTTTATATGCGGCTGTAGATGGAAGCGAGAACGTTGCGTGCTCGTTGCATCAGATACAGCACTTTAAATGCTACCAATTACATACTGTGTAGAAAGTA
>JABJVR010002232.1:0-17745 GCA_025773905.1 Chitala chitala
GCGCCCTATGTGCTCTGGGATGGGCTCCAGGTTTCCCTGCGACCCTCACCAGGAATAAGCGGTTAAGATGATGGATGATTTAAACCGGTGTTTCACAAACTTCTGATGCTTTTTTATGTGCATGACAAAAAGATCACATGTCAGTAGAACTGAAAATAGAAAGAAATTTTCAAATTCCTCTCCACAGTTACTGAACAGGAGCCACAACTAGACTTTTGAGATTGTAAAGTTGACAACTTTCTGTTTGGGCTGGCAAGTTGGAAATCATCACATTGTATAAAAAATAGACTCTATTTACTGAGCACTGAAGATGAGCCTTTACTGTTTTAATGGTTTGGGAAATCCATAAATTCAGGAAAGAAAGGCTGGTTCTTATTTTAACTGGGACAAATATCTAAAGACAAAATTATAAATACTGAATACATAATATTTAGGTGGTAATTAACATTTAGCTGGTAACCATGCAATGATCAGTTATTGTTTAAATAAAGCATTATCACTGTGTTAAATTATTTGTTTTTATTATTACAAATAATAAATACCTATTACAAATAAGTTTTGAACAGGTACATGTGCAGTGTAGCTTCATTTAAAACAGTTCCATATTTGTCTTCTGTTGCCACAGAAATCAATATGCATCCATTTATTAAAGTTAGGCTAGTGATGCTATTTTATTTTCATAGCATCCTAAAACATATTAAGCATATGCATGTAGTACAGGTATACCTGATCTAAAACTCCAGTTTCCTGTATTCCAGATGCAGAAATAATTCATATTCTTTGAGCTGAATGGGATATTATGCTGAATTATTATTATCATTATTTTATTTTAAACATTTAATATTTCATAGTATTACACCCGATTACCACGCCCAGATTAAGAAACATAAATTCTATTGCTTGGCTTAGTGTTGTAATCAACTACTTCTATTTGTCTCCCACTTAGAATCTGAGCCAGCCTCAGTTTTGAAAAAGAACAAAATCTGCATGATGAAGGGCTGCTGTGGTTAACTGAATGCACATTCAGAAATGCCTCAGATCATCACCAAAAGGAACACTGGGTAAAGTGCAGAGCTGTTGTCAAATTGAGGACCAAACAAGAAGACAGGAGGGGCTCTAGGAGAAAAGCAGTAAAAAGGACTGAATAAAAACTGGCAAACTGCATCAGTAAATATTTCAATTAATTTAATCAAGTCCCTAGTTCTGTACCAGATGCCATCTTTGATTTGGGGTTTTACCTTGACATTATAACCTTGAAGAAAAGAAGTAAGGACAAATTTAGTGGAGTATATTCATTGGATTTTCACTATGAGGAAGAATTTGCAAGTGACCAGTCCCGATGAAGAAATGTTCTAAAAGGGCACCTGAAGGTTAGAAGAGAAAGTGCTAAAAGAGGCAGAACGCTAGTGTGTCCACACAAAGGATGGATGCAGGGCTGCCAGGGCCAAAATAAAACACATAAGTGATGTCTGTAACAGAGACTACCAGTCTCATCAGTCACAAAACAGTGCTTCTCCAGTTCATTAGATAGGAAGCATTACTCATGGTTGATCACCATTGTACAGTGTACTCTCTTTAGGTTCACACCCTTCACACTGACATCATGCTTATAACTGTAAAATGCCTATAAATGTAACTGGGTGATAATGATAGGTAGCAATAAATTTTTACATACAGTACTGTAGTGCACAGAACACAGAATGATGAAATGCTCGTGCTGTTAATGTTTAACGTCACTGCAGGATATAATGTCGTAACATTGTCCTGGCAGACCAGCACTGAGTACACTGAGACAGAGAGGTCTAAATGCAAGCCTAATGCAAAAGTAAAAAAAAAAACAACTGGATCTTCTGAATAAAAAGAAAAGACAAACAGGTATCATACTAAGGACAAGAAAGGGCACAGTGAAGACTGCCAAAGAAAGCCATAAACTAGCACAAATAATAGGCTACTGCTGCCAAGCTAAAAAACCCACCATGACTTCAACACCAGGCAAGCCACAGTGAAAACACTAAACCTAAACAGTGACACACTGTAAATAAAAAAACAGGTAAACACATCTGACATAGGCAGACAAAGGGAACAAGGAAATGAGATGGGAAGGAAATGAGGGGGTGGGGCCACACAATGGACACCGTCCAGGCATATCCATATACAGGCTAAATGTCATAGAAAAGTTTTCAGTTGTGTTGTGTATAACGTTTTACTTCTTAATGTGATAAATGTCATCAGATAGCATATTAAAGTGTTCATACGAGTCACAGCCAGTGGCTTTTGAGTAAAGACATATCGTTAGAAGACTGCATGGCAGCTGTAAACATCCCTGGAGCCAGTATGTCTGCTGTTTCATCTCCATCACTTGTGCTATTATATGAGTCTCCACAGTTCTGCTTGTTGTCTGAATATATGCATTTATGTTTGCTTGCATGGTAGTACAAAGCTCTGCATGCAGGCAGAGACTTTTCTTAAACATGAAATATCATTGGTCGCCTTATGTCATGGAAAGTCAGTATACTGTTGGCTGTCAACCTTCATGATTATAGGCAGAGACAGATAAGCAAGGTACACAAGTGGGACCAGAATTTGCTTATAACTGAAATTTGTGCTTATCACTAGTGCTTATAAATGGAGTTGGGTTTGAAGTAGTCTGAATTCAAACTGCACTGGACATACAATGTGCAAATACACTGATTGTGCTTAAAACCGATGTGCTTATAGGTGAAGTGCAGAGCACTGATAAGCTTTTATTATAATTTGAAATTGCCTACCTTGTTATCTTTGAAAAAGCAAAAAACTCAAAAAATTCTAATATACTTGTCAAAGACAAAAATACCAAAAAGTCCACCACCCAGGTCACTCAGTTCATCCCCCAGTACACAACCCAGTTCAATAAGTCAATCTCCCAGTTCACAGCCCAGTTCACTCAGTTTATCCACTAATACACCACTTTTCACAGAACTTTTGGCTGAAGATCTGCTGATTCCCCATTAAATATATGTGGACTGAAGCCTTGACAAAGACTAGAAAGCCTTAATCGAGCAGATTTCACAAATCATGAAAGCTTCACATATGAATTACTCAGTCCTTTTAATAAATGCCAGAGTTACCTGGGTTGAGTGTTTGTGTTTGTGTGTGTGTGTGTGTGTGTGTGTGTGTGTGTGTGTGCACGCACAGTACACAAACGGTATTCTAGAGGAGGATTTATTATTGAAAGTCATAGTATGAAAGCTTAATTTGCACATCTGGAGCCTGACTTTGCTATGGAAAGATAAAGAAACCGTCAAGGACTTACTATTTGCCTGCCTCTACCATATTGCAGCCAGTATGCATTTATGTTATGGCTTTCTGAGAAGAGAGATTACTTTGAAAGGCAGAACAGATGCTAAGCTAAATTCATAGGCTCAGTTGCAATGTGCACACTTCACTGGGTTCTTGATAAATGAAATGAACCCTGTTGGCAAATAGTAGCAATGACCAGATTTTCCCGTGCTTTAGTTCATAGTGCAGTATATAGTTTAATAATGATTTAGCTGGAAAATAAAACCAGCTGAGTTAGATCTATACTATGTTTTAGTAATGAATAATCTCCTGGAATCTTATACAGAATTCTTTGGTACTGTTTTGTAAACCGGACAAGGGTGATTTTGATGTTAACAGATAATTGTTGAAACGATCTTAGTTTTATTTGCATGTTTATTTTAAAAATTGTATTTTTTGAAGTTTACTTTTTGCACAAAAATAATCCTTTTCCATATTGAGAATTATACTAACAATGCCCAGAAGCAGAACTCAAATTTGAGTCCCCTTACTTTTCAAATGAATAATAATGATAATGTGTGAAATGGCCATAAATAGTACACTGCTGTATTAGTAGTAATAATAATGATGATAAAACAAATACTGCAACAGTGTGTGTAACACGCATAAAAATATGCTCTTGATTTCACTGTGGTTCCACGCAATTACAATTATTTGCTAATGTGTGTACATTTGTGTGTGTACATTTGCGTGTGTACATTTGTGTGTGTACATTTGTGTGTGTACATTTGCACTGCTCTTAAATTATTAAAACCACAACGTGTCTAATCGTTTATTGGCTAACTAGCCAAAAGTTTTATGAATGTGTTTCAGATTGGCAAAACAGCTGTTATTATGATGTGATAATTTTAAATTTCTGCAAAGATACCAGTTATTTTTTTCCAAACAAGGTTGCTGAATTTTGAAGTGGTAACACTAATTAGATCTGAAGATTAACGGATCCTAGACAGCTGCGGTAAACAGATTAGCAACAATAAGACAAAACAGTCCAAAATGACGGTAATTCTAATTGCAAGCCACATAACCATATAAACATGCAAATGTTCTGGTTCACAATGAAAGTAGCATAAAATTGACAGTATGCAGTAAATGTATGTCTGTCACAATTCTCCTGGATGCCCTTGTTGTATGGCCACGCCCCTCATTTTCTTGTTTCCTTGTTGGCCATGGTCTAATGTAAAAACCTGTTTTATGTTTCCAGTTTGTCCCTACACAAGGAGTTTCACTGTGGTATTGGAGTCATATTAGGTATTCTTATTGTGTTCTTATATATAGTTCTATCATTGTTCTTGTGGCATTTTTGCTCCTGGCATTAGTTTTTTTTTTCTTATGCCCTTGGGTATTCCTGGTTTGGTTTTATTGTTGTATTTTGTCTAAAGATTCTCTGTACATAGCTCTCCTCTGCTTCTGTGTCTCTGTTCCAATTATGACAGAACACCAAGCCTTTAAGAAAAGATCTACCAGAGAAATGGGCTATCAAATCCACCCTGCAGGTTGTATATGACAGTTTGCTGGACACGTACCTTGTGCTTGTATGGTAGCACAAATCTTAGCACGGTAGCTTCCAAAGTAATAAGGATGGTTCCAGGGCCTACACAATTCACTGTCACTCAAATCCATGATTTACAATACACTTTTGCACTCTTCACAAACAATTGACAAAGTTAAAGTGAACAAGACCAGTTTGGAATGGAGCAATGTCATGAGGTCTGGAAGCCATTGGATCATATTGACTTTCGTGCATACATTGGGTTGCTAATATTAGTTGGAGTGTATAGGTAATGTGTAGAAGCAACCACTGGTGTGGACTGAAGAGAATGGCAGGCCAATGCTTCAGGCAACAGTGCCTCTGGAAGCATTTAATATAACTTCTTCTATAATTTGCTTTCATCACCATCATACCAGACAACCTGAAAGAGACATTGGCTGCAATCATGGTAGGTGTTGGATAACTATGTAAATATTGTACCTTTCCTGTACAGTACTGGTTCTCAGGCTACCCTTCCATTCAGAGGGCACTGTCCTTTCCAGCAATACATGCCCAACAAGCCTTCAAAATATAGCACTGAAATACGAGTGGACTATGATTCCAAATCAATTAGTGCATGGAGTATGCAAGTTTACATTGGGGAGGAGTGCCTGATAAGAACCAGGGTGTGTGGGTGGTGCTGAATGTAAGTAACGGACTACCATAACATGAGACAACTTGTTTACATTGTACAACCTTGATGTTGAATTTCAAAAGAGAAAGCTGACCATTCAAAAGTGAAAGCTGACCGAGCAGAAACTGGCTGAAGCAAAAACCCACACCCACTGCAGCCCTCCAGGACCGTGATTGCCCACCCCTGTGATAGATAGATAAATACTTACTTACTTAATTACTTTTAGTTACTTTATTCATTCCCAAGGGGGAAATTCTGTTGTTTACAGTAGCAAGACAGTGGTTACAACTAGTAGTGGGTTACAGCTAAACACAAACAGCAAAAACCTATAATAAGAAATTATATCTGGAATACAGAAAGAAAAACAAGAGAAAATATAAAGGAGGCTGAATATAATGTAGTAACATTACAATATAGAGTATACAGCAGTATAATGTGCTATACTGTGCATTAATGTGAATCTGACAGATGTCACAGTACAGTAAGATGTGTTTGTATGTTAGCCAATAGTGTGCAAAAGATGGTTACATATGAACCTATACTGTCGCAGTAGGAGGTTCCTCTCCCGACTTAGAGACACATAGTCGTTGCACAATATGAAAATGTGTAAAGACACAGGGTAGAACTCTGCATTCCTTAAAATATGCTTCCTTTGAAAATGCAACCATTGTTTTGGAAGTATTGCCCAAAGAAAAACAAAAATATTCTTGTAATGACAACAGAGCACAAAGATGCAACTCTGTGCAAGAGCAGATATGAATTCAGAAATAATTTTCAATGACTGCCACTGGTATTGCTGGACAGCAGGGTACCAGTGGATACTCTGTTGGCTGAAGAAGGAGAAGGGAAGGCACTTTCAGAGACAGCAGGAGAGGAGGAAGGCTAAGAGTGCGAAGGTCAGAGTTGGAACTTTGAATGCTGGCACTTGAAAAAGAGAAAGAGCTGACTGATATGATGATGTGAAAAAAGGTAGATATACCAAGCGTAGAACAGACCAAGCTGAAGGGGAGAAAGGCAAGGACATCAGAGAAGGGTTCAAACTGTTCTATCATGGTGTAGCAGAGGAGAGGAGTGGGGAGGGGCAGATAGTGGTAGATTTTGCAAAAAGGGTAGAAATGGACGTGGTGGCCACATATTTTAAGAAGAAGGAGGAGCACAGGGTTACAAATAAGAGTGAATGAAGGTGTATGCATGAGGACTGCGTCCTCTACAGGAGATGTAACCTGAAAGATTAAAGACTATAAGGTGGTAGCAAGGGATGGTGTAGCTAGACAGCACTGAATGGTGGCCTGTAGGAAGACTTTGGAACAGAGAGGTGCCAAAGGCTAAGGAAACGGCATATGAGTTGTATGAGAAGCTGGACGCAATAGGAGAAAAGGACCAACTGGCCAGACAGAGTTGCAGCAAAAGAAATGCTTCAGGTTGACAAGGAGAGTATGTTGAACAGGTGGGTGGAGTACTTTGAGGAGCTAATGAATTAAGAACATGACAGAGAGACACAGTTGGGTGATGTGGGGATAGTGAATTGGGAAGTGTGTAGAATTAATAAAGATGAAATGAGGACAGCTACAAAGAGGATGAAGAGTGGATAGAAAGTTTTTCCTGGAGGCATGGAGTTGTTTGGGAGAGATGGCAGTGGAGTTTTAAATCAGATTGTTTACTGATTTTGTTTTAGTTTCTCTTGAATAAGAGATAAAAATTTGAAAAATGCATAACACAAGGATAATACAAAAGGTGAATGGAAGGGGTCAGGAAGGCGAGGGGAACTGAATGTCAGAAAGGACACCACAACACATGAGAAACATAACAGACGCATAGAAATGTACAGTTACAAGTACTCTCAGAATTACTGAAATGAGTCAACACCTTGCAAAATCTCAGCATGCTTGGCAGGGTTAAATTGTTTATTCAATAGTGCTTGGTTTGTGGTGAGTTAATTAGCCGGAGACTGGAATTGCTACCAGCTGGTGCATGATCATTTTTGGGAAAAGGGTGTGATGATTTTCAGCATGTTATGATGTTATGTTCAAACAAAGCTAATGTAACTGAATGTATCTGAATCAGTTGTTATACATCTTTTAACTGAAAGATGTAACTTCCTTAAACCTTTTGAAGTAACCAGATTCATCTGATTTCCCAAGCTTGTGTTGAATTGCATTCTAAAACTGAGCGGAGAAAAGGAAATAGAAATAACTCGGCCTTTTGAGAATTTACACAAAAATTATAATCTAACTGAACAATAGAAAAATCCAGTGTACCTCTAAACTCAGTGTACTGTTCTTTCAATCGGCAGGTTTGTGAACTGGTGTTAGATACTATAACACTTCTAAGATATGTGTGCTGCATGAGCCATGACAAATTTCAGTGTGATTTATGTTTGTGCTTTGGTTAATGAAGTGCAAAAGAAGCCTTTCTGTTAAGTTTTGGTTCATTTGAAGATTTATTGTGGTGTGACTGTGCAGGGCCACACTGGACTAGTACGTCCTTGTGCTACAGAGAGAGGTAGGTGCTCACATCCATATGGTCTCATCGGTGTCCTGATTGCCATTCTGTCATCTACGGCCAAGTAAGCACAATAGGGGCGATGCTCCACATAAATGCTCTGGGGTTCATAATGCATGTTGACAGCGTGCTTAAATCTTAATGACACATGAGCACAAAACAGCCTTTTAATTGAAGCACAAATGTTCCGTCAGTTAAAATTGAGAAATTATTTTTGTTCTAAAGGAAGCCAAATTCTTTTTTTTTTTTTTTTTACAAAAAGAGACTTCTGGAGTTATGTATTCACTCAGACACAATTAAAAACACTGACTGGTTTTAGCATACAATAAAAATGTTACCACACTACTGTTGTCCTATTCTGGAGAAATATGTGTATATTTATAGAATGGAACAATTGAATTTACTCTATTTAATGTAATAGAAACATTAGCATACAAGTTTGAAACAAGACTAGAGAAGACCCCCTACAATGTAGTACATGTACTGTATGTACATATAAAATAAATTAAAATCCATACAACTGAACTACAGATTTTATCAAAACTAATTAGTATTCTTTAGTCACATTTAAAGAGTGGGAACACTACAAGATAAAAAATAGACAGTATTAAAATTAAAAGGATGGAAATAGCAGTGTTGAATATATATTCAACGGAGTGGAATTAAAAAATTTAAGATGTTTTTGATCCCCATGAAACTATTTTTATGCTCACTGATTTCCTTTCTCTCAGCACCTTGTAACGTCCAACTTAAAAGATGCTGTGTATGCATCATTTTTCTACATGCTTTGACTATGTTGATCTTAAAATAGTTGTGAACCGAAATGACCTATGCTCTGCAGGAACGTGTATTACATCGAGGCCAGCAAACCATTTTTGTCTGCTAGTACACACCAGGTCAATGCATTTACCAACCATGAGGTTGTCATCCACACCATAACTCAGGGTTTGTGCTGTCATATGCATGAAGCTTTCTTGTAGGTTGCATTATGTGTTTTTAGATACGCTCAAGCAAAGAAATTGCTTGTGCCACGTTCTTTGCAGCATTTGTTATTGCAAAGAGCCACAGTATTGGCAAAGAGAAGCGGAGCATTCTTCAGTCTGCAGTTTTTGTGTGTGTCATGTCATTGCTTGGCAGTAGCACTGACATTGTCCATATATGCACTTTTAAAGACCGTGGCTTTTAACTTAATATCTGTCAGTTTTGCCACTCTACATGTTTCATTATCATCAGTCAAGGTTAAATGTCATTCATGTATCAAGCATTGGCATGGGTCCTCATCAGTAATACCCATCACTTCTTTGTCCTGTATTAATTCACATGTAGCACCTTTTTTCTTGCAGAAGAGTAATAAAACTCAACAGGCTCAACTTCTCCTTGCTTGCAGCTTTTTCATAACATTTTCAGCCAGGGGAAGAAACCACATCATTGTGCTTATTAGCTTTTAGGTTCAGATTGTGCCTGTAAATGTGATGAAAGTCAGCATCTGTTACAGTCCTCATCATGGCTGCATGCACTGGTTTGCCTTTCTCTGCGAGTCCTGTAGATAGCATCGAATTCTGCACAAAAAAAATATTGCAATTCACACTCATGAGTTTCGTAGCAGCAGGTCTGGGAATATTTGCGGTATCGCATTCAGCAGCAAACTTAATTATTCAGGAGTCAAACAGTCAAAACAAAAAGTAACAGGTCCTGCAGTCGATAATTTAGATGTGTGAAGTGACTTGTGACACCATGTTCCACAGAGCTGTTGTGTTACTGCCAAAGAAGACATTAGCAGTTACAGAAATACTCAAAACAGCCCATCTGGCACCAAAAATCATGACATGGTCAAAACCACTGAGATCACAATCTCCACCCATTTATGTTTGGTGTTTGATGTAAACATTACCTGAAGTGCCTGATCTCTATCTGCCTGATATTATGCATTGTGCTGCTGCCAAACTTTGCTGATTAGATAATGACATGAATAAGCAAAGGCTCCTAATACAGTGCTCAGTAATTCTATGTCACCTGTTTCAATAAGCTTGAAATGTCTTCATAGAGCCAAAAAGCAAGTAGATACAGGCACATAAGGTATATGGTCGAAGTGTATACTGTTAAATACAAATGATTTCACCAAATGCAATTTTGGAGTCTATAGTGGATGTTTTCTTTTTTGACAAGAATGTCCCGTGTCTCATTAAAGTGCCGTTCTTGGTGTTAAAGGTGCAACATTATCCATGTTCACAGCTGGTCTGAGTTCCTTGCAAGAGCATGCAATTTCTTGGCCAATTACTCCTCATTAGAGATGCACAAAATTAAAACCCCATAAGGAACACTGTTGAAATGAGGCTGTCGTTCAGGGACATTACCAAGTCGATGTGGAGACATGCCATAAAGTGTATGGAGGTAATATGTCTAACTTTGCTTCAAACACTTCTTTCTTTACAGATTCAATGCATATAAATTGTCCACACATGTAATGTATTAAACAATAACTCGTATTCACTGGTATCACTTAAACAAAGTAAATAAGAAGCCTTGTTTTCTTGCCAATCAGTAATAATCAGAATAGAAGTGTAATGTAGCACCTGTGAAATAGTTTTGTTACTTTGCTGTCTATGTGTTGTGTGCTTCACCATGACTAAGTGCTTATACACACAATTTGATACATGCATACACATAATAAGCTATGAGGACCACAGGCTAAGGCTTCTGTCTTACCTCACCATATGGACAGATGAAAAGCAGGAATCTTACAAATGTTTTCCCTATGCCTACCTCTAATGTAGTTCTATAAGTGCTGGAATTTTAATCACTGCTGTGACAGCCCAGCTCATTCAAGACTGTAACATAAAAAAGGCACAAAACAACCAAGTTCAGTTTAACACAAGAATATCATTTCATGAACCAAAGCAAATTATATGAAATTTAGGGTTAAAGAAAGAACACATGAATGGGTGTATGAATTTAGGTGTGTGTGCCAAGCCAAGCCAAGCCAAGCCAACTTTATTTATAAAGCACTTTAAAAACAGCAAAAACTGACCAAAGTGCTTGACAATTAAAATAACAACACCTAAAATAAATATAAATAAATAATTAAAAACATAAAAGAATGTAAAAGGAATAAAATAATATAAAATTAATGCAATCACCAAAGTGTGCAAGGATGCAATGTAAGCATCGGTACATTTAGAGAGATGATCAAAAATGAGAGAGGGAGAGTGAGAGAGAGGGAGAGTGAGAGAGAGTGAGAGAGAGAGTAAAGTAAGGGTGAAAAAGAAAATCAAAAATGGGTGCCTGCAGTAAAGGAAGAGTGCCAAGCACTCCTGCAGTACTTAGTAGTTGAGAGAGAGAGAGAGAGAGAGAGAGAGTGTTATGTCTTTAGTTCACCACATCCAGGTTTGACTCTATCAATGTGCACTTACAAATAAACCTGAAGGGGGAGCCACAGGGGTCATGACAGTACACGTTTTAAAATTTTACCTTTACAGTTCTCGCTAACATAAACAAATTACATTTTGTTTAAAAAATATCTATCAAGGACCCGTGGTAACTTGCAGTGCTATAAGCTATTAAGGAAGAAAGTTAATTTATAATTAACTACTTTAGGAGTTTAGTATAAGGGCCACAGGTGTGAAGGCGTGCATTATGAAGGCTTTCCATCTGCTTCCTATGGCCAAAGTGTTCCACCTCTACCGTGGAAGTAAGAAGAATGAGCATCTTGCTGTCATCCCAATTATCTATTCCTTCGTGCCCCCCCGCCTACCATCTTTGCTGGCAGTCTGCTACTGGGTCTTTTCTCCAGCACAGGTGCTTGAAACATCCAAGATTTGATTCAGTGCTGACTGGCACAGTAGCAATTTTAACTCATAAATTTATTTCAGGTCTTTTATGAATTCACTATGGAAACATAAAAACAACTGCTATAACAATGCATTTTAGAAACTATGTATTAACATACTAATAAGAATGAATACCAATGTGAATGAAGCATATTACCAGGAAGATACTGCTGGCTATTTAGATCACATTTTAGGAAAAATTTGTAGTTTATCTAATTTAAATGGTGAAAAAACAAAAACTTTCCTCCAAAAGTTCACAGACAAGCAGGTCTGGTGGATTTTGTGTGTGTGTGTGTGTGTGTGTGTGTGTGTGTGTGTGTGTGTGTGTGTGTGTGTGTGTGTGTGTGTGTGTGTGCCCTGCAATGGTTTGGCTCCCTGTCCAAGGTGTACCAGGCCTTGTGCCTTCGGCTGCGTGGGATAGGCCCCAGGCCATCCACGACCCTGCAGAAGTATGAGCAGTTAGATAATGGTTAGATAATCATTTTTAACTCTAACTCTGAAAGATGACTAAAGTTATACAATTTCAGCTGGAATGTATATAAATTAGACGTTGAATAAACAAAAACTGAAAATGTTTGAAACTCATAAATGTTTGCATAACATGTACTGTGTTCTGTTGACGTTTAATTTGACATACTGCAGAGAAACAGAAATCCTTGTCTAAAAGGTAAACTCAAAATAGGTAAGATCATGATGTGTGTGAATATTGAAAAACTATTTTGTACTGGCAGAGTACAGATGCTAATAAATATGAAACTGCTAGAGGGGCTCTAGATTTGTATATAATCAGCAGTGATCATGTTAATATGGCTACTGTGGTTCTACACAGAATTTCATGGGTGTGACATTGTATATGTGGTCATGTAGTATTATGTGCCTTCTCCAGAAGAAGACAGTGCTTAACCTTCTAATCCGTCATGGCTTTTTATATTTCATTTTGACTATTAATATATTTTAGTATATTCCTTAAGGTATTATGAAACTCCATCTGACGTTTCCTGCCTGATGAAAAATTCATCAGCTTAAGCCTTCATAGTCTCAGGACAGGTTGTGCCACGGCTGCCGTCCTGCTTCAAGAGGAGAGCTGAAGGGAGGAGGTGAGGAAAGGAGAGGAGACGAAAGGAGGTGAGACAAGGTTTCTTAAAGAAATTAACACAGTATGGTTGCTTTAAGACATTAATTATATTGTTCCATGACATCTATATTATTTGGTAATATTCTTTTATTTTTTATAGGCCAAATCTATAGTTACCGGACATTTTCTTAAGTGTGCATTTTAATTTTTCTTTTTTTACTTATTTTATTTGCTTCTTAGTGAATTAAAAAAATGATCATTACAACATTTCCTTGAGATGGCCTTAATGTTAAATGTTATGAAGATTCTCAGGAATTTTCCAGAAAGAATGACACAGAACTATAACTGCTTACCTTGACACCCTGTTATTAAATTATATTTTCTAAGATGCTGCCAGCATGGTTCACATCCTGATTCTTCAGAAATGTAGCTTTCCTTCCACTACCAGATTTGCTGTTCTCCCGTTCTATGTTGGAGGTTCTATACTCAGTCCACTCACAGAGTCCAGGGAGCATAAAAGCTTTTTGTCGTGTTATTACTGCTGATGAACTCCATACATTTAAAATATGAAAAACAGCTTAGGTAATTACAACACACAAAAACAGGTACAGGATGAACACAGAAACATTTCCAAGGTGGGTGCCTTCTTAAGTCTCACAAAGCACTATGCAGTATACAGCTGTGTTTCATATGGGCCACACTTCCTTTATTATTGCCTCGGCTTTCCTTGTTACACTTATTGTCTTAATCGTTTAAGAAGTGCATTGGGAGTGACAGCTTCACTGTCATAAATAGTACACATTTTTTACACATTCCTGCTTTTGGCCTTTTTTGTGGCCTCAAGACTGGGATGCCATTAAAGTTAATGTGCATGTAAAAGCAGTTGTCCCAATACTTTTGGCAATATAATGTATGTATAATCATTACTGAATTGCTGTTTGTGTTTAATCACAAGGCTTCCCACCTAGTAGATATTGTGGTTGTACTTTTTCCTCTTCTTTTTTCAGAATGACAGCTGTTCTGTAAAGAAAACAAAATGTACTCTGATCTGCTGACAGTTCTTATCCATTGTGATTTGCATCACCTTTTATACTTTGACATTTCAACCTGCATATGTAACATGTGCAGATGAGTCTCTGCATATGTAATATCTGGAGATGAGTCTCTGCCAGTAAAATGCCTGAACTTTCTTGGGACTTGTATCAACAGCCTTTTCAACATTAAGTTCATTTTATAGCCTGTTCAGTTCCTTGCATTCTAAATGATTTTGCTTGAACAGATGCCACAAAAGCTCACACTTTCAGTTATGTTTATAACTCTGGCCTTCAGTACTGTGTCTGTAACATCGTGTCTGTAGCACTTTGTGTCTGTTGCTTTGTGAATTGTGTGTCTGTAGCACTATGTGTTTTAAGTATGTGTGCTATCCCTATGACTGAACACCTGCCTGGTTTTGTCTTACTTAGACTTAGAAAGTGTAAACGGTCCTCTGTGTAAGGACATACTCTGTGTTAGGCTAGAATCTGTTCCAGTCTGTACCCTTAATGTGTGTCCAGCACCTGGAAGTGGAAACTTACTTTTAGAAATAGAATGGGAACATACACACATGTATTTATTTATTTATTTATTTATTTATGTATTATTATTGTTGTTGTTAATTAATTACTTATTAATTAATTAATTAATTAATTTATTTATTTATTTACTATTATTATTTTATATAATAAAAATTTATATGCCCACATTGTCTGCAGAAAGCGCAGATCTGCTGGCCGTAACACTATCTCAATTTCAGAAAACCCTCTTTGGTCCTTATATATAAATCCATTCAATATGACAGATATACATAAATATACATACCCTCTTTGCGCCGTTATATAGTATCGGAGAGGAAACTGAGTTTTGCATTTAGTTCTGTTCACAGAAATGTAGAAGAGAAGGCACACTATGAAGTATCACGTTATTCGCTAACGTTTTGGTCGACTGGCCATCGGTGCATAAAACGTTATGCTTGTAACATGCTTGGTTA
Organism: Chitala chitala; assembly: GCA_025773905.1. Classification (NCBI taxonomy): domain Eukaryota; kingdom Metazoa; phylum Chordata; class Actinopteri; order Osteoglossiformes; family Notopteridae; genus Chitala; species Chitala chitala. Next base: position 14,911 of record JABJVR010002232.1, read on the forward strand.
AAGATTATATATATATATTTACTTCAGTCACAACGCGCACTGAACCGAAAGCCCTGTACCAAATGGTACAGTATAAATAACACTTACCGTTATACCCCTATAATCCACAAATTAATGTAATGCAATGCATACAAATATACATTAATTCACAACATACTCCACAAATAAACACATTTTTGTTCAGAATATATCTGTCAATGTGTTTATAATTTTTTGTTTGTATTTATAAACGTTGTTGTTCTTCACTGTACATTCATAAATGTGAATGGAGTGTCAGATCTCTGTGAATGTGAAAAGGACTATGGCACTTAATTATGACGTAAGAACCATTCCACCAGGTAATAATTCATTTTATAGATTTATTTATTTATTTTTTGCTCTGCACTGATACCCGTTCCTGCAATCACTTTTATAAATCCATTCGCTATGACATTTAAACTATTACAGACTTCATTTTTAGTATATGCTCTTGATTTATCAGTTTTCCCCCAGCACAGAATGTCACATGAAAACGCAGAATTAAACACTGTGCAAAGTCATAAGTTATATGGTTTCCACTTATTAGATTTGAAAATAAGAAACGGGTGGCAACCCACACACAGTTGGGCTACTACAAAATTGATACTATTAATACAGGCAATGGATAGGGTTATCAGATACCTGCATATCCAAAGGAGGACACTGAAGGTCAAAAAGGAGGACAAAGCCTTACAAAGGAGGACAAATAACACAAATATATACAGTATATATTCATATATCAAATTACAGAACACAAAAATGGCGACGTGGCCATGTTGATTTATTAAAACAAGGTCATACTAATTCATGCATTGAACATACGTTGTGCAATTGAGCGGCTCGAGCCTCAAATTTGCTCATTACGATTAAAACATAGAGATGATTGTAGAGGTTACCAGGAAACCGAACTCACCGAACCGACTGCCTGACAGCTCACAAACCGACAGCTCATCTATGTTTTAGATGATAGCGTACAATTGCAGCCAATGACACGGGCAAGTCAGTGACTGATGAAAGCCGGACATTTTCACATTTTAGGCCAACACCTGCCAGACGGAAGGCACAACGTCAAAAAGGAGGACATGTCCTCTTTTTGCCAGATGTCTGGTAACCCTAGTAATGGATGTTTACCAAATAAATATGATGTAACCAAGTAGTCCACCCAAAAATGTGTGTACTAGTGTATTCAGGTTGAGTTAAAGTTTTACAGGGAAACATCATTTTACTTTAAGCATTCATGTTGTGCAGTTTGGCACACTGACATTATCGCTTTGATCCACAGCTACCCATTTAAGAAACTTGTTAGCTCTCCAGTGTTTAGTTTAATTTATTGCCCAACACCACAATTGCTCATATGCCTAGACTTCATAGACCACTAATTTGAGAGTAGTCTCCCAATATTTGCAAAAGATCGTGAAATCTGAATTTGAATTGATAAAATTTGGAAAGACATTTGAGAATTTAAGAGCAAGCAAATGCATGACTTCTAAATATAAAAAAGCCACAACTAAATGCTCTTCACAAGGTACACATTTATAAGACGATGATCACAGGCAGACGTTGTGGAGCAGTTTTTATGTCATAAGCAAGTGCAATTCAACCTTTTCACATTTGCAAAGATCACTGTGCTCACATTTGTGACTGCAAGAGGAGCTGAGCTTTGTGGAGCTGCAGAGCCTTGTAGCTGGATTCTGTTGGAACCTACAGTGTTAAACATTGTACTCAAAAGTAGAATTCTTGAATGTAAAATGATGTTCACAAATACACGCAAAAAAGAACAATATTGACAGTTATACAACAGTTAGTTCTGACCAAGTCATTTGATTGGACAACAGGTATTCCATGAGTGCTGATATAAAGTACAACAGCACTGTGACGTTTAACTATATGTATCTCTGTGCTCCACAGGTGTTGCAGTAATTGTTAATTACACTAGCTGTGGGTTGCGATCTTAACAGTACATTGTAACGAACTACATCTAAAAGAACTATTTATGTTGGTGAAGCCAAATAACTGATTAAATAAACAAAAAAATAATCTGCTGTCAACTAATAAGTGGTGTTTGTAGGACTGTTGTATAAAAGCAATATCACACTGAAGATCGTGCTGTTGTACTGAATATCAACATGGCTGTGATGTCTACAACTGTGTCAATATAACAGGGCTTCCTCTTATGTGATATTTCTTAAATATATTTTAAACAAAAAACTGTATTTATTTGTGGAATACATTGTGAACAATTGTGATCTTATGTGTATTTGTATGTATTATGTTACATTTATTTGTGGATTGTGTTGTATGCATTTGTGACTGCATATTTGTGGATTTTCTATTTATATGTGAAACGTTTGATACTGGTTTAGCTCTGTAACACCCTGAACCTGTCATATCCTTCTCTGTCCTGCAGATGTTGGCATTTTCCATCTTTTCATGTGCTTTATAATTTTTTTCTCCTCTTGTCGGCTATGTAAATTATATCAGTACTTTCAGATGTTTTCCATTTCCTTCTCCCCTTTATATATACCTATCTTGAGTTATTGAGTTACTACCCCTGTGTATTTGACCCATCTGTCAGAATAAATCCTTCTGCAATTAGAATCCGCTCTCGCTTCCATTCCTACATTGTCCAAAGCATTACAAGCTCCATATAATGTCATCCAGAGGCTAATGACACCAGTGAATGAGAAATTGGCAATCTAGTACACGAGTGGCGGCACAGTGGCGTGGTGGTTAGCACTGTCGCCGTGCACTTCCAGGCCTGGGGTTCAATTCCCGCCTTGGGTCTGTGTGCGTGGAGTTTGCATGTTCTCCCTGTGC